>CAJPEX010000677.1:0-23637 GCA_905338405.1 Notodromas monacha
TGGCATTATGTAGAGCCTCATTAAATTAGGAAAGGATTTTTAAAATGCCTTATAAGTATGACATTGTCCATTTAAAGGCTTGTAGGTTGGCTATCCCATCCTCTTTGCTCATAGGTTTCCATAGTTTTCATGTGCTGTCCATTACTCATGGTTGATGCTTCTTGGTCTGTTTCCTGGAATTATTAGTATATCAGTGATAGTGAACATGTTTTAAACATGCATTGTCCAGTTGTACAGCGTACATTTATGGTATTTGTCATTTGGCAATCCAAAGGTTGGCCACCCTTTCTTTCCTCTTTACCCACAATAAGTGTCCACAATTTCCCTGTTGGTCAACGCGTCTTATGGTGTTTCCTGGAATTATTATTTTTAGTGTCTTCAGTAATCAGCAACATGATTCTGACACCCATTGTCCACTTGTGTGACGGACAGTTCTGGTATTATCCATTTGACAACCCATATGTTGGCTACCCTTTCCCTCTTTGCCCACGAGTTTCCATAGTTTCCGTGTGCTGTTTACTCTTCAGGATTGGTTCTTGCCTCTAACCCTGTTACTAACCCAAATGTGCGCGCGCGCGTGTCAAGTCAACGGAGAACCCGAGCCCGCGCACGGTTGTCGTTACGGGTTCGGGTTCGTCCCTGGACCAGGTTGTTGCCTCCCGGCTATGGGGGGGTTTGATCTTGAAAAATACCCGCGGCGGGGCGAGTTATAAACAGGCACTCCCGTTACGCGGCCGCGACGTGACGGGACACGCTGCCACGATTTTCTTTTTCCGAGCTTCGCCATCGGGTTTCCTCTTTGATCATGTTTCTTCCTTCTCTCTCGCTATTTTTTTTTGATTCTACTTCCGCGTTTCTGGGTGTAGTCGAGTTTATTTCCTGCCATTTAACTACAGCAGTTCTTCGTTTCCGAAATCGGGCGGCCGGAAGTTTTCAGACGGAATTTCTATTTTGTGGGCCAGAATGACCGAGATACAGTTGAGTAATTTGTTTTCCTTCTTTCGGTCGTTGTGGCATTTTTCCTCAGATTCACTTCCTGTTCGTGTCCGGATTGGTGTACGTATCCGTGAGTTCAGATGCTATAGATTATACAGTATTTCTGGAAAAATTAAAAATTCGAAGTTTTTCTCTGAAGTCCAAATTGCTCTCACGGAAGAAAATGGGGAATATTCTACGATCGAAACTCACAATGCTGGAGAATTTTTTTGATTCCAAGTATCTTCCTAATGTAAAAAATATTTCATTCATTTATGTTTCAATCATGTTTAGTCTGTCAAAAATATTTTTCGTTCTGTGCGACTTGAGATATTGTTAGACTTGATGCATTAAATTAGTTTTAGGAATGCATTTTTGTCTTGAAATTTCTCAAACTTGCAAAATAAAGGCGCATAATTCGTACCTTACGATTATCTAACTGTTCATTGTTTCATTGCATCCCACGGAATCTTGCATACAATGACTTTCATATCCATGATGATCTTTTTCATTGTCACGTCCGGCATTATTGAAATGAGAGCCCGTGCTGTAAAATACAGTAGTTCATTCTCATTCCATGACTGTCAATGAGAAAAAATGTTGTAATTCCGGATAGTCAAAACAGAAACAATGTCATCGAGAACAAGAAAGAAGTTTTCATTCATAACTAAGGATGACCTGTTGTCTTCTCGAAGTCGAAACTCGGACAATTTAGGACGCAGCTCAGGAAAAGGAAAGGACGCGAAAGTAGGATTACTTTATGCGTAGAAATATTGACAATCTTTTCAAATGCCGGAAAGTGTGTCAGTTTTTCTTATAACGAGTTTATTTTTCGAAGGAAACGGTCGCATTGTCTACGTCACTTTTGAAAGCTTGACTAGGTTCTCCTCAGAAAGAAATTCTTTTAGTGCCTGGCTGTTTTCATAAAGTTTATTTTCGTGGATATTATAATACANAACGCTCTGATCCCGTACTTCCGGTTTCTCGCTGGGATCGTTACTCGCCCTCGTCGCTTTCTTTCCTGCAACCTGTCTCTTCCTGGTTTCCCGTTCTTCCGCCCGCTTCCTCTTCTTGACAAGGGTGCTCAAACTTCTTCCCCTAATTTTTTATGTGTGGCGAAATCGTCTAATTCATGTAGTGCACTCTCCGTGGTCGATGTTTGCCAGAGATTTCCTCGCTCCTGAAAAAATAAACCATCAAGATTTTTTTTTTTTTAGTTTCACAGATAAATTATATTAATGACCATGTGGTTGGCTGATGTTTTGCTTCTCTCTGGAAATTGTATATGGTATCCAAGTGCTGAACTCTTCATGATTGGCTTCACGCTGTTTTGTGGCATTGTGTTCAGCCTAAGTAATCTACGTGATTATGAGAAGACCACTGGGGAGATAATTTAGAAACGTTTTATACTGTACTGTGGTACTCCATGACTATAACATTGATGAACTCTCCCAAAAGTTTGGTCTCCCCTTCCACATTGCCAACAGGTGTCCATGATATCCATGTGCTGCACTCTCTCTGGTTGGTCATTGCATCTTGCTCTGTTTGTTGGCATTATGTAGAGCCTCATTAAATTAGGAAAGGATTTTTAAAATGCCTTATAAGTATGACATTGTCCATTTAAAGGCTTGTAGGTTGGCTATCCCATCCTCTTTGCTCATAGGTTTCCATAGTTTCCATGTGCTGTCACTCATGGTTGATGCTTCTTGGTCTGTTTCCTGGCATTAATAGTATATCAGTGATAGTGAAAATGTTTTAAACATGCATTGTTCAGTTGTACAACGTACATCTATGGTATTAGTCATTTGGCAACCCAAAGGTTGGCCACCCTTTCCTCTTTACCCACAATAAGTGTCCATAATTTCCCTGTTGGTCGACGCGTCTTATGGTGTTTCCTGGAATTATTATTTTTAGTGTCTTCAGTAATCAGCAACATGATTCAGACACCCATTGTCCACTTGTGTGACGGACAGTTCTGGCATTATACATTTGACAACCCATATGTTGGCTACCCTTTCCCTCTTTGCCCACGAGTTTCCATAGTTTCCGTGTGCTGTTTACTCTTCAGGATTGGTTCTTGCCTCTAACCCTGTTACTAACCCAAATGTGCGCGCGCGCGTGTCAAGTCAACGGAGAACCCGAGCCCGCGCACGGTTGTCGTTACGGGTTCGGGNCATTTGACAACCCATATGTTGGCTACCCTTTCCCTCTTTGCCCACGAGTTTCCATAGTTTCCGTGTGCTGTTTACTCTTCAGGATTGGTTCTTGCCTCTAACCCTGTTACTAACCCAAATGTGCGCGCGCGCGTGTCAAGTCAACGGAGAACCCGAGCCCGCGCACGGTTGTCGTTACGGGTTCGGGTTCGTCCCTGGACCAGGTTGTTGCCTCCCGGCTATGGGGGGGTTTGATCTTGAAAAATACCCGCGGCGGGGCGAGTTATAAACAGGCACTCCCGTTACGCGGCCGCGACGTGACGGGACACGCTGCCACGATTTTCTTTTTCCGAGCTTCGCCATCGGGTTTCCTCTTTGATCATGTTTCTTCCTTCTCTCTCGCTATTTTTTTTGTATTCTACTTCCGCGTTTCTGGGTGTAGTCGAGTTTATTTCCTGCCATTTAACTACAGCAGTTCTTCGTTTCCGAAATCGGGCGGCCGGAAGTTTTCAGACGGAATTTCTATTTTGTGGGCCAGAATGACCGAGATACAGTTGAGTAATTTGTTTTCCTTCTTTCGGTCGTTGTGGCATTTTTCCTCAGATTCACTTCCTGTTCGTGTCCGGATTGGTGTACGTATCCGTGAGTTCAGATGCTATAGATTATACAGTATTTCACCTTTTTAATTTTTAAGCTTCAAAAAGAGACTTCAGGTTTAACGAGAGTGCCTTCTTTTACCCCTTATAAGATGCTAGCTTTGAGTGTTACGACCTCTTAAAAAAACTAAGGTTCATAGAAGGATTTGTAAAAAATATTTCATTCATTTATGTTTCAATCATGTTTAGTCTGTCAAAAATATTTTTCGTTCTGTGCGACTTGAGATATTGTTAGACTTGATGCATTAAATTAGTTTTAGGAATGCATTTTTGTCTTGAAATTTCTCAAACTTGCAAAATAAAGGCGCATAATTCGTACCTTACGATTATCTAACTGTTCATTGTTTCATTGCATCCCACGGAATCTTGCATACAATGACTTTCATATCCATGATGATCTTTTTCATTGTCACGTCCGGCATTATTGAAATGAGAGCCCGTGCTGTAAAATACAGTAGTTCATTCTCATTCCATGACTGTCAATGAGAAAAAATGTTGTAATTCCGGATAGTCAAAACAGAAACAATGTCATCGAGAACAAGAAAGAAGTTTTCATTCATAACTAAGGATGACCTGTTGTCTTCTCGAAGTCGAAACTCGGACAATTTAGGACGCAGCTCAGGAAAAGGGAAGGACGCGAAAGTAGGATTACTTTATGCGTAGAAATATTGACAATCTTTTCAAATGCCGGAAAGTGTGTCAGTTTTTCTTATAACGAGTTTATTTTTCGAAGGAAACGGTCGCATTGTCTACGTCACTTTTGAAAGCTTGACTAGGTTCTCCTCAGAAAGAAATTATTTTAGTGCCTGGCTGTTTTCATAAAGTTTATTTTCGTGGATATTATAATACAGTACAGGCTTTGAAGATTTCAGTCGTGGTTTTTTTTCCAAAGCACAATTTCAATAGCTGTTGAATTTTTGATATGGAATATTGAGACTTCTTGTTTTCCTTTCGAGTCAAGTACTGTGTAACAATTTCACCGCTTAATTAACCGTCCTCGAACGGGGAAGAGATAGTTAGGCTGAAAAACCTGGTTCTAATTACTCATGATTCAACTCAACTGTTGATCGATTGGCTCCGAAATGATCCTTGAAAATGATTAATGAATTATACTTAAGGGTAAGCTTTAATTTAGGCCTTGACAAAAGAACGACTCGTTCAGCAATTGAACCAAGCACACACGACGAAGCAATGTTCGGTTTAAACTTGGCAAAATCTAAAGTGAAAGTCGTTTTGATATACCGTATACAACATTAGCAGAGCTCATACAATCAAAAATAGCAAAAATTTTGCGATCTTTTTCTGCATCCACTTGGTTGGGGCATCGGTAAAACTAGGAAGAACTTATGAGCAACGTACCATCACTAAAAGATGAAAGCTTTTTGCATGTGATGAAATGAACAGTGCGTGATTTAAATTTTTATTTGTTTCCTGAGTTATCCTGTCCGAAGGCGTTTCTGTGGCATTCTTATACGAGTCCTTTTATTGGGCCGTGTTTTTCGTCGGTATTTCTTGTCAAGGTATTTCCTCCTGTTGACCAATTGATAAAGCTGTTTTGTACAGTACTTCAATTCTGGTTTGTGGGTGGCATGCAAATCTACTGCTGAAGACATAGACGCAGTTAAATAGATAAATCACTCGTGACTAGGGTTTCGCTCGAAATTCCCTGCATCTTTCTCGTGTGCGTTCGAGTTTTCGAGTGAACTTGGATGGTGTTCCGTATGCGCATTCACTTGCTTATCTCAGCGTTTTTTTCCGAGAAAGCGGATGGAAAATATGAATTCCCATTCGAAATTAAATCCGGAACTGTTTTCTTGCTGAGCAAGTCGTTAACTTGGTTCGTGTGTGCTGCTTCGTTACAAGCCAAATTTGAACCGTTTTAGATTTCACTTTCAGCAAAATATATACCGTATAGTACAACATTAGCAGAGCTCATACAATTAAAAATAGCAAAAAATTTGCGATCTTTTTCTGCATCCACTTGGTTGGGGCATCGGTAAAACTAGGAAGAACTTATGAGCAACGCACCATCACTAAAAGATGAAAGCTTTTTGCATGTGATGAAATGAACAGTACGTGATTTAAATTTGTATCTGTTTCCTGAGTTATCCTGTCCGACGGCGTTTCTGTGGCATTCTTATACGAGTCATTTTATTGGGCCGTGTTTCTCGTCGGTATTTCTTGTCAAGGTGTTTCCTCCTGTTGACCAATTGATAAAGCTGTTTTGTACAGTACTTCAATTCTGGTTTGTGGGTGGCATGCAAATCTACTGCTGAAGACATAGACGCAGTTAAATAGATATATCACTCGTGACGAGGGTTTCGCTCGAAATTCCCTGCATCTTTCTCGTGTGCGTTCGAGTTTTCGAGTGAACTTGGATGGTGTTCCGTATGCGCATTCACTTGCTTATCTCAGCGTTTTTTTCCGAGAAAGCGGATGGAAACGAAGGGGGAGAAAAGACAGAACGGTGTATAAAGAAAGAAACAAACGCAAGGGACGACGCTGTCGAGAGCTCGTCATTTGCCACAGCAGCATCGTGGGTAGGAAATTAGCGGAGGGATTTAACCTGCTGAGTGTCGGGTAAGCTTATCTCTCGATTTTATTTCTTATTCTTCTTCTCTGTTGGGATCATCGCATCGGAGCTCGTTCCTCTTCCGTTCTCGAGAAGCCCCGACGTCGGTAGATTGTGTGGTGGAATTCGTCACGCTTTTATATTCATTTATTTTTTTTTGGTTTGCGTTTCTCTTCCCGACACGGAAGGCATGAGTGGAATAGGAGTCCCGGAGACCTTATGACCCGTGTCCCGAAATTTCCGCGAATTTTCAAGATGTCTGTTTTAGACGCTTTTTGATGCGACTGAGACAAAAAATTTTGCGGGATTTACTCGAGAAATATGCCGCACTGCTAAAAAAAAAAGCGTCCTGTGGCCTATACTTCATTTATTCGAATATAGGCCGCATGACAGTCTCATCAATGTGAAGCCTGATGCAAGGTAAAATTAATCAAATTACAGTACATTAGTAAAGTATTTATTTTCAAATCGTTTTATTTGAAAATGAATGACAGTTCCTTCTGCTCATCTGATTGGTTAAAAGAATTTGCCAATTTAACGAGGATTCGATCGGAAATGTCCTCCTCTCACCTGCACAAAACTCGCTGAATCCTGATCTCGAGTGCGGAACACAAAAAATACAGTGTATAAATATCGTGTCCTTTCCTGTTGATCGTTTCCGGTGGAGAGAATTTTCGTCCTGGCCGGAAATGTTGTCCCTTATTTGTAGAGAGAGAGAGATTTTTCCCCGCGATTTGTTTTCGTTATTTTGAAGAACTGACGACAGTCTTCCAGTATCTTTTCGTGATTCACCTATGTTGACCGGAAAGGCATCGCGGATATAGTTTCCAGTGTCAGGAAGTTCTTTCCAGTCAGATTTTTCTGTTCTACGTGTCATTCCATTTTTTTTCTGTGGTGTTTTCATGAGTTACACTATCTGCATCTGTGTGCAGGATTTTATTTTACGATAGATCGAAATCGCAAAACAGCTTTTTCGATTCTTGAACAAATCCCATCTGCGATCGCAGCCGGTCTTTTTGCTTTAACCCCGTGGAAATGTCATTCCACCAGGTGGCAGCTTCCTGTTCCAAATCACATTTGGGTCATTACTTTTAATGTGGGTTTCTCTCGAAATCAAAGCTGAAACCTCAAACGCAATCAGCAGAGCCATCAGCTGTGATCACGCTATTTATGTGATAATTTTGAACACGCCTCCACCACTTCCCCCCCCCTCCATTTGATGCCATCATTAAATAAATGAATATACGATTACGAGCTTTTTCGAACCTCTTTTAAATATACTTGTACGATTTCAAATTTTTTTCGTTTTCCTAAAACGTTTTTCTCGCAAAATTGTAATGTGGAAAGAATTCAATACTCACTACTTGTGTCAACAGTCATCTTATAAATTGTTCTGAAGGGAATGTTGAAGGAAGAAACTACATTACTTTAATCAGTCGATTATCGAGCAGCATTAAATGAATCGGATTTTTGCTTTGATTTATTGATACGTGGGACGAGGAAAATCTTACGAATGCTTCAAACTCGTAACTTTCTCTGCTATGTTAATTGTTTCGACAGTTTGTTTTGATCATATCGAAAAACTGTAACTTCACTTTTGAATGAATCACTCGGAAGATCATTTAATGAAATTCGATTAGCTTTCCCTCTGGGTTACGATAGATTAGCTTCAATCAATCCAGGATGCACCAAATGCCTTACGGTCGAACGATTACATGTTTTGATCAAAAAATTTTCATTGTCCTTTGATGCGAAGTGTGTAAAAATTGTGTGATTAAAAATATTTCTCGATTAATTTATCCAGGCGTTTGGCGCGGAAGTGTGTATTTTTTCTCCTCTCTTGCCCATGCAAGAACGTTACGGGTCGATTCGCGTCGCCTTTTTAGTTTCCCTATTCTCCTTCCGGTTCGGAATCAAAGAATTTCTTCTCGCACTTCCGGATTTCCTCCTGATTCGCGCGACGCGGAAACATAATTGGTGTGCCTCTGTGTGTGTATATACACAAACACATCCAGTATAAATACTCGCAAATATATATATAAATACATATACAGTATATATGTGTGTGTGTGTGTGATTTTGTGAGTTGCGGCAACAGGAAACTGGTCGTCGATGTCGTTGCCGTCTGCTTCCGATAGCATTTCCGCTGACGTAACTGACGAGACGCGACGAAGCTTCTCTTTCAGCCGGAGATGGAAAGGAAAATGCTTCCTCCCAACGGTGATATCTCCCCTACTGCTGTTCATTTCTCTCTTTCGTCGAAATCAGAATCGAGGTTATGATTCGTGAAATCACGATCGTTTTGTTCAAGTAAATGAGTTGTTAACAGCGGAGATTTAGCTCCGGTTCTGCATTTCACATTGAGATGTTTCTTATCTTGATCGTTGATGGTTTTAAAAACGGACTCGTTCGAGAGATAAGGATATTAAACTACCAGTAAAATGCATCCAAATACATGGGTCGTCAGATAATTATCGAAAATTTTTCGACATTACTTTATCCCAAAAGCAAAAAAATTACAAGAAAACAGTTGGTCCATTTTAAAAAGGATTTTCTATTCAAGGGCTTTCATATTACAGTACAGTATGTCTACTTCATATATTTTCTATCCTATTACAGCTTTGGAAATGAAGAATCGACGCATAAAACAGTTTTAATCGATGCGAGAATTTCATCCAGACTTTGATAGTTTCAAGTTTTTCGAAAGATTTCTACCTCTTCGTATAATTTTTTTATTAAATTGCCGTGCGACGTTTTTACATGAAAGTTTGCCGTAGTCAGCTATTACTGGAGTTCGATAATTGATGTATAATTTTCTTCGCGAGAAGAGGAAAAACTGGTTGAACTGCGGAGTCAGGAGTTTTCCGCGAAGAACACCAACAAAACGGTTCGTGAGAACTGCCATGTCTCGTTCCTAGATTAGTAAGGCTTGTTCGAAAGCCACTGTGGTGAGTTGGACTTGGTCAGTTAGATATACAGCAACCTGTACCTTCCTCTGTGTCTGTCGGTCTTCAAAAAAAAATAAAATGGGTGTGTGTGTGTGTGACGAAGTGTTGATTGCGACCTTTGAACGTCGGCAGGTAAATTGTCTTACCTGCGGTTTACCCGGACGGATGGGCGGGATGATTCGGCTTGAAATAGGGGGGCGAGTGAGGAAGTTGAGACGCTTCTTTCTCGTTGGTTGTTCCTGGTTTCCCATATTTGAAAATTGAGGAAACGTCTTTTTTTTCGCGAAGCTTTTCCAAATTATTTTCATGCGCGCGCGGGACTCTTCTATTTATTTTAAACTTCTCATCTCACGCTTTCTTCCGTGTTCTTTTTGGAGCCGGTGGGTTTCGGTCAAGAGATGTATTGTCGGAAGAAACCTAGTTTTTTTTATTTGAGTTTATTCGAATTGTTTAGACGCAAAGAAAAATCTTGTCCTTCATGAGAATGTGACGGATGAAAATATACCGTAGCTGTTGAGCTGAGCATACGCAAAAGGGATGCAGTACAATACTTCGTGATGTCTTGAGAATATTCCTTGTTGAAAAAAACTGCGTAGAAGACTGGTGCAATTCTTTGCCTGCTTTTACCGAGAAACTGCTTCGTACTTCTATTTTTCGTCGCATTAAATTGAACAGTATTAGTCTCCAGTACTGGGAAATAGTTTCATTATTTATAGCACTGTACAATATTGTCTCCTTTAAGATTATTTTCCCCTTTTACGCCGCATCTTTCGTAAACTTTGTAATTTAATTTTTAATTTTCATTCTGCCCAAAAACGTCGGAGCTGTTCCGAAATCATTGATCATACGTACTGTATATTGATTCTCATCGGGCTTTTCGATCAGTAAGCACGTTAGATGTTGACGGAATGCAAATATGCCTCTTTGGAAATTTGGCAACTTTCTTCTGGATAACCGTGATCATATTTTAATTTTTGGACTTCCATCTTCAGGTTATCTGTTTTTTATTGCGGCTTCCTGAATTTCTTCGGATCAACTTTCAATTCCATTAGTTGTAGAGTCGGAAATGACGTTTCCTTGAATTCAAGAAAGCGTAAACAACATTCTTTTTTTTTTTAACTGGACGTTCGATTCCTCCGATCGCGTGGGCTTAAAATTTTTGTCGGCGGTGGAATGCCGTTTGAAGTCGTGGGAGCGTGAGAATCTGTACTGAACAATTTTTTTTTCGTCTCTCTAAGAGTGAGTTTGAATTAATGCTGCTTTACCTTGGAGAATCGGGATTGAATTTTGAAAATTTAGACCCCATTCATGCCTTTGAGAGGATTTCGTGCTATCGAAACTTGCGTCTCAAGTGCATGGATCACGTTCATTGCAAACGGAATATTTCTTTTTTCCTCGGCGGTTAATCTTATCAGTCTCTCACGTTACTCAGTCAAGACTTGAACGTGATTCTTGAGTAATCAAGAAATATTTTTAGACATTGGTTGTTCCATTTTATGCTATGCTTCAACTCGTTCGAAGAGCGAATAATCTAGTAGCTAAGGCATTTTGTGTATGAACGCTATCTTTAAGGCTGAACGTCTACTGTACAATAGTGTATTTTACAGTACTGTACAGTACTTTCAGTTATCTGAAAAACGAATTTTATGAGGAAAAAGCACTCAACTGCGCAGAGAGTGTTTCTGATTTCACAGTCGCAGTTCGTGAAACGTGTTTACCAAAATACATTTTGCCATTTAATTTCTTCTTCAAACTTAAAATTGACAATTCTAAATTTTTTAAATCCAAAAGGACAGTAGAATGAATATGGAAGCCAGTAAATGAATTGGATTATCTTAAAAGCGATTTTCTCTTATTACAGCACTTGTTAATTTTATCTATGAAAAAGTACTTGAACGCATCAGTTAATCGGAAGCTTTTCGTATTTGTGCAAGTTGACATTTCAAAAAGCTAAAGAAAATTAATTTATTTGCCAAGGATAATCGGAAATGAATCTTCGGTGTTTCGGAGGCGGAGAAGAAATCAAGAGGGCGTTCTTTCGTAGAAATACCATATGGGGTACTTTTACTCAGCTTTCGGAAACGACCTCGTTTTCGGAATGGGCTGAGCTTTTAAAAGAGCTGAAGCGATTTCTGCTTCCTCCAAATCAGATTTTTAATCAGCGTTCCTAATTCAAAGTTTTTTCCCTTCAGGCGATGAACTAAGAACACGATTCGTTCTGCCGATTGAACTACTGCTCGAATTTTTGCTTGCCTTTCGGCTGTGAGCTGCAAGTCAAATTTCTAGAAATCTTACCGACGGGACCCGATTAAAAAGAAAATTGGAATCGATGGGTGAAACTGTAATGCACAAACTTGACGGACAATTTCGAATGATTCAGGATTTCTCTGCCTCAGCTGTGACGATCAAAAGCCCTTCATTGTTTCAGTCTTGTTTTATTTTGACGAACCGGAAATGTTGGGGGTCTTCTCATGTGTGTTTTCAAGTTACTGCTTCAGGAAAGCAGAAAACAATTTTCATCATACTTTCTAGCACACATCGTAGAAGAATTTTCTATCGCTGGAGAACGTTCGCAATTTATAAGTACGGTTTTCTTGATTGAATATTTTGATTGCTTTTCTGGTTTGCAGAAGCTATTTTCGAATCAAGTACTTGGTATTTGATCAGGATGGGAACCGTACGCTTGATATGGTTCAATTATTCATTATAAATTAATTTCAGTTCTGTTCACAATTTTCAAGTCCAATGCGGTCAGATTATGGAAGAAACTTGAATTGATTTCAAAATCCGTTCGTTCATTTTCACTTCCTGAATGTTTGGTGCTNGGAGAACGTTCGCAATTTATAAGTACGGTTTTCTTGATTGAATATTTTGATTGCTTTTCTGGTTTGCAGAAGCTATTTTCGAATCAAGTACTTGGTATTTGATCAGGATGGGAACCGTACGCTTGATATGGTTCAATTATTCATTATAAATTAATTTCAGTTCTGTTCACAATTTTCAAGTCCAATGCGGTCAGATTATGGAAGAAACTTGAATCGATTTCAAAATCCGTTCGTTCATTTTCACTTCCTGAATGTTTGGTGCTGTACTTGTACAACGCTTCGGTGTTTTTCTAGAAAATCCAGATCACACTGTTGAAATGGTGACCGAGTTCGAATTTCCTATTTTCAAGTCCAATGCGGTCAGGTTATGGAAGAAACCTGAATTGATTTAATTAGTGCGCCCGTTCATTTTCACTTCCTGAATGGGTGGTGCTGTACTTCTAGAAAGTTTCGGCGACTTTCTAGAAAATCTAGATCGCAATTTTAAAACGGTGACAGATTTCGAAGTGAGCGGAAGCGAATTCGGGACCGGATTTATCAAGTTTTTTTTCTCTCCTAACTGGCGGTGTAGAGAATAAAAGGCTTTTTTTTTTCTTCCCGCGAAGCTTTAATTTTTTCCGTTGGGAAACAATAACAATAATAATAATAATTCACGAACTGCAAACCAGTAGTGTACACTAGAACTCGACTGTGGTGTGTTCTTCTGTACAGTATTCAGTTCAGTTCTGTTCTCGAATGTTGGTGTGAACTCACTCAGCCCGACCTAGCGAACAAACGAAGAACGGTTTCTTCTCCCCCCCCGCCTTCGATGCTTCCACTTCCTGTTCCGTGGACCGCGCGACTCGGACCCGTTCGCGTCCGCGTTTTCGTCCCTCACTTAGTTCCGCGTTCGACGCCGCACCGGCGTTTCCCTGACGTTTTTCCCCCTCGCATTCGTAAGAGATCATGAGTGTTGTTTCCCTGTAGCATTGTCCTGAACAGTGAAGACCTTCAGTGAAATGATTCTTGTATGAGAGGGTGTCGTGTTTCGGCGTTCCGCGGCTGGAACCGGAAAGCGACGGGCCGATTGGTTTCATTGGTAATGCCGGATGAATGAATGGCTTTTTGCACGATGAACTCGGGCAGCCACAAATTTTCGCTTCGGTTTTAATAGAGCCTGCTTTTTTTTAAAGCACGAAGCATAACGAAAAAGGAAATCAGACGAAATGTTTTTCAGTGAGATAACTGCAGCATCAGTCGAAAGAGTATGTCGTTGTTTTTGTTGAGTGTTCCTAATGATTTCACGGGCTTGACGGAGTAATCCGGATTTTGGACGTCCTCAAAACCCCTTTTTTTGATTTACTAATTAAACTCGGACTGACTTCGATTTCGGCTTCGGATTGTGAACCCAATGGAAGTTATTGAACGTGATTGTCCTTCGGGAAAAAAAAGTCGGGAGTTGGTGTGAGAAATGAGGTTACAAGCAAGTGAGAAGTCGTTCAGAGAGGGAAGTACTGCATCAATAGCAAACGTATGTCGTTTTTTCATGTTCAGTGTTCCTCAGCCATCTATAAATCTACGGACTGGTTAATTACTGTAGTACCCCGGATAATGGACGTCTGGAATGATGCATTTTTCAGCGCAATAAATGCAAGGTACCATTAGTAGTTTGGCTTTGAATTTTCGACGCTGCTTTGGATAGCAGAACGGCATTAAACGCGATTAAAAAAAAGAAATGCCGAGTTGATGTGGGAAATTTCGTTATTGGCGAGCGTATGTTAACTTTTTTGTTAGTTTAGAATATCTAGGTTGCGTTTCGCGTTAATTTGGTTTTATTTTTGTCGGCATTTCATATTTTCTGGGGGAACGTCATGTAATTCATGAAGAATTTTTGGAGAGATCTGTACCTCATATGGTTACCATGTGGATCAACATTGATCGCTTGGAGGGGTTTTGGCAGCCCAAAAATGTTTAGTTGAACTTTTTCCCTGAGAAGTGGACTTTTCTGGCTGACGAAAAATTCATACATGATTAAATTAGGCTGCTCCAGTATCCTCAAATTGGGCTGCATCATTTCCTCAGAAATAGGCCATTCATCCAAATTTCACTCCATAATCGAGGCCGATGGATCTGACGACCTCGGGTCAACGTCGATTGATCGTCATGGGTTTGATGAAACGCAAGAAAAAGAGCTTATGTCTTTAGATTTGCCGTTTGAGAAAATTGTTCCCTTAATTCGTATAGGAAATGCCATTCTTTGCCCGTGTGGTCAAGTGGTGAACATTCCCATATTCTCAAACCGCATGTTCATTCATTGTGCTCCGCAGATTAAAAGCTAATTTTATCTGCAATTTTTTCTTAACTCTTCAGGATTTGAGGTCACACGTCCATATTTTTCCGCTCATCAATTGAAACTAGGGGTAATGTTTCTTGCATTGAGTACGAAATTGAGAACATAAAATCATCGTAGATTAAATTCTGCTTCGAAAACCTAAAATTTTCGGATTCAGTCAGATCTCCTTGGGTCAGAAAACATCGTGTCCTGTGAATAAATAAATATGTTTGGGATTAAAATTTACTCATAAGATAAATAAATAGTATATATTTCCTGTCATTAATTTCATTTAAAAAATTTGAAACGCACTTCTCTTGGCCTTTCAAGAAATCAGGGTGTTTATGGGAAGGGTCAACTTATACACTTTTGGAGTGAAATTTGCTATGATGTGGATTGCAAACCGCAATCATTCCAACGGTCAATATTTTTATATTGACCGTAGCAATTTTTTGGTCCATCCGCTTTGAAAAATTTACGGAATATTGGGAGCATGTGGGATTTGTCAGTTGACCACTTTTTTTCATTTAAAGGTGCTACTGAAGTGAGGTCCGTCTTTTTAAGTGTTAATGCGTTATGTTTGTCGTATGGGTGTTGCTTTTTTGTTCTTGGTATATATAATAGAAGAAGCTATTGGTCAGTTTTTTTTTCTGTCAGCCGTGATTACGATTCGGACGGGGATTGATCGGTCCGGTTCATGCGCTTCCACGTGACAGCGGTTTTGCACCCGAGTTGCGATCAGCGTCGGTTCAGCGCCGCCTTTTATTTTTTTTTATTTTCTGATATTTCATCAATGCTTTCTTCTTTTTTCCTTGAGGATCTTGACGGTCTTCTGCACGGTGTCAGTCAGTCAGTCAGTCACAGATTTCTTTTTTTTTTCTTTCTTTCCCTGGCGGTGATTAGCTCGAGAGGGCCGAGAGGATTTCTGGTCCGGAAATGCCCGAGTTCTTTTTCTCTTTATTCTCGTGTAGAATAATTTCTGCCTTTTTTTTTGCAAGTGCGAGGCTCATCCAGTCCGCAAGAGGTTGATTTCTTCCGTTTCTTTTTATGCCTCCCGACTTCACTCAGCTGGCTTCTATTTGTACTTGAAATTTAAAAACCGGATTTTAAACCGCTGCTTCCTAGGAAGGAAAGGGATAAGACGGGAAAAGAGACGGGTTTTTATTCCCGCTAGTTGGCTTCGTAAGTGCGTCCAGAAATCCTGAACTTCCGTGTTTAGAACTCAGTGAAAAATATCGCACTCGGTCGACTATAGGCCGCATTGCTCGAAAACGCTGGTTCGGCCTATGATTTTATTTGGTTTAACCGTGTACAGACCACAGTGAATTGCAGGATGTGGCCCATATGCGAGATAATACCAGTATCTCGGATTTTACCTGATTTTGGATTTGGAAGTGTTTCGAATTTTTAAATTATAAAAGCCAATCAATGTTCAGTTGTTGATCTACCGGCGGCTATTTCAAAGCTAAATAATCTTCATGTATGGAAGGAAATTGTCGTGATAAGTTTACAGATTAAATCAAATTTATTGACCGCGTTTTTCTTGTTGAAATACTTTTTGCGGCCTGAATATTTTTTCGTCGTTGAATGGCTTCCCAAAATTCCGAGTGCGGCCTATATAATAGCGGAAATGCGGTATTCTCTGCTTTGTTCCACTTGGAAAAGTTCTTTCAATTCGCCTTTGAATAATGATTATTGAAAACCGGTATATGCATGGCTTATATGCGGCTTTTGAAATCTCAGTACACTGGCAAAATTCGTGGTCAAGGGGAAAAAGTAGGTCAGAAGGAAGTGATTTATTTTAATGGTCTTTTCGGGATCTGTTGTTGGCGAGGAAGTTTTATCACCGAACGTTATCTGATCTGAGTGCAAATACCTGCATTTTTAAGCTGATACCTTCCGACCACTTTGAAGGAAATGCTCTTCATTTTCCCCCTGCGCAGGCGAACCGAAAGAGCTCCAGGTCAAATAAGCGCTTTCCAAAACGACGCCTCCCCGAAATGAACATGTGTCAGAAAAAAAAAATTAATGATCCAATTTTATTGCATCACAAGCACGTAAAAGGACAAGAGGAGAATCAAGTGCTGGTGATCGAAAGACGCTCCATTCATTTTGGAGGTGCTTGTTTTAATTTTATTTTTGCTTGAACTTCATCGTTGACGTTTAAAAGCGGTTCTGCATGATTGCTGACTCGTCTTTCTGCATAAAATTACCAAAGAATTTGGCAAGACCGCTAAAATGCAGGATTTTAAAGTTTATTTTTCATCGTTATAAAACGGGTTGCCAAATGTTTGTATCTGTATCATTGCAATTTTTTGCGGGTGTACTGTTCGAGACACGCGCTGTTTCGATCGGTATCAAGTGTGGTTAGGTAAAAAAAAAAAAGTGAAATAAAAATAAAGAACAGGTGAACCTGAAAAAAGAATGCTTGTTGCGGTTATGGGGAAGTCCAGCGGAGAAGATTTCGAACAGGAAACGATTTTAATGCAAATAAGCCCCTGATGTTCTGGGGCAGTTTTAATTGCAGGCGCCGTCTTGTCGCGCGAGAAGGGCTATTACAGCTCGTGGCGTGAAAATTCTTCGAGGAAATGAAGACTTCGTGTAGTACGAAAAGAGCCCGGAAGCCTCAACTTCTTTCCGGATACTGCCGAGCATATTTTATGATTTTCGATTGCTTATGAGGCATTGCGTAGAATAACACAGCCGAGAAAGATTAGCGGCGAGTTTTTTGCGCTGTTTTTGTTAAGTTTGTTTTTCAACCTCGAAGAAACGAGGGGGTGAGCCCTTATCCTTGCAATAAACATCTCAAAATTTGCGAAGTTCACCTCGAATATTCGCTCTTCTTTGAAATGTTCAGAGCATTGCCAAGTGGGTGGGGGTTTTAAATGTAAAAATCCTTGTTGCAGTTCGTTCAGTCCGTTTTCCTTCATTTTAAAATTCGAATAAAGAATGAATTTTCTTCAGTTTCGAACCCGATGCTCTGTATCTCTTATTGTCTTCTGAGCAGTTTTTTTCCGTTGAATGAAGAGCTCCTAGTGAATGGTGGCACATTTTTTTCTACTCGGGGAAATTATTCCATCTTTCAAATTAATTCCTGAATTTTTTTACGACGTTCGGTGGAAAAGGACAGTCAAACTCAGAGAGCGAAGAATTTCCATCTGATTTCAGCGATATCAGTAAGTAAATAAGCATCAGTTCCGAAAGAAGTGAAAAGAGAGCAGAAGAAAAGCGTGGAAAAAGAACAAAAATTATGCTTAATTATAACACTGAAGAGCTGCTATCTGAGGGCATTAAATTGTAATCCTTTAGCATAATCCTTTTTTGATGTGAAACTTGCGGCTGACTGTTATTTCACATATCGAAGTAAGGATCAGTGAAGTAAGGAGCACCATTTTTTCGAATAAAATAAATCGGAAAAAGATTTTACTTGACCCAATTCAACATTTTCAACGAATTTCTTTTGAAAGAGCGGTTGTGGCCGTGATGATTTTTTTGTTGCTTCTGTCAGAATTGTTCCGCCTTTTCAAATAGTCATCTGATTTATGAATTGTTATTTTAGAGGAGCACCCGTATCAAATGTAGTACTGTGTATTGTAGTTTGTAAGAGGTAGAACAAAAAACTACGAGAAGTAGACACCGAACCTAAAGGGAAGGAAAAATGATGAAATGAGTTGTTCACTGTGGAATATTCTGAACCCTTGAGATGGTTAACTTGCTTACTAGATAGCTGGTAAGTATAAATTGTTCCGGAATTCTGAGCTCTTCCTAATTAATTCTGGTTTGTATGAGGACGAAAGAGAAAAAAAGTCAAGAAACCGGAGCGAGCAGGTAGAGGATTAAAAAAAAAACATGACTTCCAAGCGAGAACGGAAACGCGATCTAGTTCCTGGGCGTCTCCGTAAGCTGTCGACAGCCAACAGAGAATACTGGGTTTAGCAACTTCCGGAGTGCTTTTGAAGTTTATTTTCCTCCTCTTCCGCTCCCACACCAGGTCGCGATCCTTTGCACCGCGGTCTCTTTTTTCGTTACTTCCCTCCTTCGTTCTCCGCTCTGGTTTTCCACTTATTTATTTATTTTATTCCTACTTCTTTGTCGTCGTCGTCTCTTTTTTCTCTGGTTTAATTTTTGCGTCTAGTTGTAGAGCGACACGCCGCATAGTGAGTGAGTGAATCACTGTGCCGGCGGAGGAAGTTTCGGTGGTCCCTGTTGTGCCCCGCACTTCCGCTCGCTCGGTTTCCTCATCGCGGCAGGTTGTTGCGTGGCGGAGTGGGAAGAAGAAGCTGCTACAATGGCGTCGCGTGCCCGAAAAACTAATAATACTGCATTGTAAGAATATACAGTAAATGTATTTACTCTTGTTGTATATCTCCATTGAATCATCGCTTTTATCCCGAACTATCAGCATGCCAAAATATTCTTGAAAATAAAAATATCTGGAAGCGGGGATAATATGGTAGTACAGGTGGACTCACTCTCTTTCTACGACAATCTCGTTGACAACGATGTTCTCTGTACAACGAAATTATTGTTGGTCGCTTGGTCCTATATGAGGGTACAGTATAGGCTATAGGATCTCTTCCCATGCTATGGTGGTTCTCCACAACGAAAACAAATGTTTCTGGTCCCTTGAATTTCATTGTAGAGAGAGAGAGAGAGTCAACCTGTATTAACGAGGTGAGTCCTCGCATAACAAAACCCGTCCTGTTTCAGGTTGCTTTAAAAAAAAAAGATTTTCCTTCAAGTTATGAACAAAAGAAACTTACGGTAATCTGTTCGAGACGCGCATAATAAGACATGAAGAGATATTGTATCTGAATTCGAGCAACTTATTATAAAAATGTGAATTTACTTAAAATATGAATATAAAAATATAAAAATATGAATATAAAAATATAAAAATATGAATATAAAAATATAAAAATATGAATATAAAAATATAAAAATATGAATATAAAAATATAAAAATATGAATATAAAAATATAAAAATACGAATATAAAAATATAAAAATATGAATATAAAAATATGCATATAAAAATATAAAATTATGAAATTACCTAAAATTCGAATACAAAAAAATGAATTTGATATGAAATTGCATAAAAATATGAATTTATAGTGCATGTGCATCTAATGGAAGCACTGTACTGTAATCCTCAAGAAGTAAGCTCTCTGCTCTTATAAGTTCGCAAAATCTGGGGCAAGAAAAAGCTGAACTGTACTTCTCTTTTCAAGTGAGTTTTTTCGTGATTCATGTGAAAAGTAGTCGGAAGGTGAAGCTGAAAACCTGCAAAAATGCATGCATAATTTTGGCCAGAAAATTGATTCTACTATTTTTCTTTTTTGTTACAAAAAGATTGTGCGGTACAAACATTTGGTTACTTGGTTTTCATGGTGAGCCGGGATCCACTGTGAAATATGCGCGAAAAGCTTTTTTTTTTGCATGCGAACTTAAGACGCAGCTTTATTGCATTCGAAACTTCCGCGAGTAAAGAATTCCGTCGATTCTGCCCATGATTCGTGAATCCGACGGATATTCTCAAATATTTCCTGTTAAAATCGGAATTACTACTGTACAATACTGTATTACTTGTGAACTTGTGGTGTGAACGTGCTAAGTTTTTAATTTGTACCGCTAATGAGCTTGCATCAGGTGCGAAAGGTCCTGGGCCTTATGATTCCCACTTTAACCCCAGGTTTCCAAGCCACACAAGCCGTATGTAATTATGCATGGGAAACTGCCAACTTACGAAAGGGGTTGATGGGCTTTTCTTCTGCTCAAGAGGGCTCAAGTCACAGAACCCTGCTGGGTTCACAAACGGGAACCTCCAGCAGAATGCATTCACTGAACGAAATTCTTCCGGAAGGAGAGAAATGAGAACCCTTCTGCAGTGCAGCGCAATCGTGACCCAGTCTGACCATATTTCGCGCAGTTCCCCCGATAAACTTGTCCTAATGAGCTGAAAATACCCTCCTCGGCATTTTTATGCTTCCATTTTGCGAAGCTTTTCGTTTGTATTTTGAAGGAATGATTTTTTTTGCGCTGTTTCGCGATTTAAAGCACACTTGATCAAGAAATTGTTTTAATTCCAGGTCCGTGATTTCGTTTGACATGATCGTGAAATTTTTGTTTGTTTTGTTTTCGTGTGTGAGAAATTAATTTCTGCGCTGCTCCGGATTTCTTGTGGTTTTCTTGTCGGGGCTCGCGTGTGGTGATCATTGCCGAAACTGCGGAGTTACTCAATTCGAGACCCGCTGACACCGGATTGTGAATGATTTTCCTCACCCAATGCGTGTGTGCGTACGTGAATCTTTTGTGGTGTGACAAGAGGTCGACCCGCATGGAACCATTTCCTCGAGCTTCCTTTTCGACGTCGAGAAAATTTCCGGTGCACGATTGAATTTGTGGTGGAGAGACGAGGGAAGAAATTGGAAACGCAGCAGGTAGTTTTCGGAACGAGTTTCGCGTCTGTAAAGAGTCTGTAATACTGTAAGTCGAAACTTCAGTTCCGAGTTTTCGTAGGGTTGGGTTTCCTCAGTGTCAGTCGACGTCTCTTGCAATGGATGAAGGTGGACGTGATTATTTTTAGAGTTATCGTTGATCAATTGCTGAATGCTGTTTCAGTGTTCGCTAATCCTGATACGTACCGTATTATGAGATATAGCGCGAGAAATGCTCATTACTGTGTCGTAATTGTAGAAGTTATACAGAACATCCAGACTGAAGTTGAGATTTTACTAGAATTCTCGGGAGTTTGGCGGGAATCAATCGTCAGAAACTTGTTATTTTTCAGAAATTTCGTCTAGGTGTCGCACTAGGCTCCCTTCCCGCAAACAATGTCAACCAACAAAAACATTGACGAAGTTGAAAGCAGTTCTTGCAGTTCGTTACATTAGTTTGTAAGCCGTGGATGAATGAGGTCGACGGGGAAAAATAATAAAATTAATTAGCCTTTGCCGAAAACGGCTGAAAACCGGGATGAAAATGATTTCAGAAACTCTTCTTGCGTTCGCAACTGGAATGGAGTCAAGTGAAGCAATCCGTTGTTTTCTTAGCACTTGACCTCAGGTAATAGCGACCCGGAAACGAGTACTTCGCAGAAATTGGCAAAGGGCGACAGGAAATGAGTACGGCTGTCGGACCGGCTGCTTTTCGTTCGAATTCGAAAGACGGGAGTTTTTTTTTCTTTTGCTCTTATAATAGAGCTACGTTCAGAAGTGAGAAAGAGAGTTGGACTTGTACCAAAGATAAGATTGTGAATCCCACCTTGAAGAACGAAACTTATTCTCTTTTCATAACATTTCCAAGTGTTCCACTTAATCCAGCGCAATTTTACTGTAGTAATACAGTATTTTTAGAAGTGAATTTATCATTTGAATGGGCGCACATTTTGTACATTTCATGAACTATTATAATATTTTCTTCGAATTTGAGTTTCCATCGCTCCTGCGAGTGAATATTGAAGCAATCCTGATTTACGTTTGAAAATCGATCACAAATGTTGTCGCTTGAAGATTGAGGATCCTGTTCTTAAAATAAATCTTCTTCCGGAAAATCTTTTTGTCTCCGTCTTTTCTTTCACATAAAAAGACCCCTAAATTAAGCTTCCTTGCTAGTTACTTGTGAGCGTATGAAAGCGCGGAAAACGAAGCCGGAAGGGAAAAAAGCTAGTAGAGAAGAAAATAAAGAGGAAGGGAATCAAATTGGGTCTCAGCGAACGGAAGGAAGTGGGAAGACCGGAAGCACGAGGCCATGGCTTTTCTTCCTTCATTACTTCGCGATGTATCGTACGGAAGACAGCTCTGTAGTGCTGTAGCACAACGTTGTTCCATATTTACAGTTCGCTGAGAGGCCTCGTTTTCAGTGGGTTCCGGTACATTTTGTCGACGAACAACTCAATTGAAGTCAGAAAACGTCCCGTCTCAATTTATATAAATGACAATTTTGCAAGTCGCTGGTTTAAAATGCTACATTGTGAGAAATGCGGGAAAATATATTGAAATTCTGAATCATTCAAGTGAAGTACTAAGGTATATCATCCATTCGGTCCTGAGTCCTCCTGACATTCCCATGGATAATATAAATACTTTAAAATTAAGTGTTGAATTTTCTTTTCGTCTTGAAATTAGGTCTCTAATATCGGAAAGAAAAATTGACAGGTTCCGAATCTCAAGGAATACTTGTGACATGTGGAATTATCATAACGAATCCGGAACTCCCAAGCATTTGAGTTATTCTTTCAAACGTGCATTTATTTCTTCATATCTGTGTCAATAAAATCGTGAAAGCATGACATCTCGCATTGCGCCTATGGGACAACTTCATTTTTTCAATACTCGATTTAAAATTTGAAGTCTCTAATAATATGTATACAGTACACGGTATAATTTTAGTAATTCGATCCTCAATGAACAATTTTTACATTTAACATATATAGCAGACAACCCGAATTATTTGCCGACCTATTATAAAGATAGCCTGTCAATTTTAGGCACCATGTGTGTGTTGCACTGTGGTACCTAGGTTTCCTATTTTAATATCAAGTGTGCAACCTGTGAATAAGATTGTCCTTTTTGTTTTACAGTAAATTTGAACTTCAAGCATCGTTTTTTCGACCTTTTTGAAGTGGAAAAGGGGAATTCAAGCACAGTATGAAACTCATTGCTGATGATTAAGAATTGACCCATTTTTTTGTGACCCCGTGTCGCGCGGGGGGAAGAGAACAGCGCACGAATAAGATACACGTCGGTCGGTAAAGCATGCGTGTGTACTCGTATGTTTGAGTAAGTGTCCGGGTGTGGGTGTCGCGGAGCAAAGGAAATGTCGACCGGAAAAGGATGCTCGTCGCATCCGGTCGGGAAGGAGGAGGGGAGGGGGGAATCCGGATGTGTGCCGAACGACGCGTCGGTTCCGGTCGCGGCGGCACGCGGCTGGAATCGCGGAAAAAGAAGACGAAGCCGTCGTGGCGCAGGTCGCAATCTCCGGTTGGTGCCAGCCAAAAAGAACCTGTCTGAGCTGGATTGTATCCACCACCATGTCACGAAGTCAGAAGTTTTTCTTCAAGTTTAAAAATATATGGTATATGGTACAAATCAGGTGTCTCTTCTTCATGTCGTATTGGACCTGTTGGACCCATTTTATTTCCTCGCATTTCCGATCACAATGACGGACGAAGAGCGCAAAGAAGAGCCCCCAAG
>CAJPEX010000677.1:23973-86625 GCA_905338405.1 Notodromas monacha
ATAACATTTCCAAGTGTTCCACTTAATCCAGCGCAATTTTACTGTAGTAATACAGTATTTTTAGAAGTGAATTTATCATTTGAATGGGCGCACATTTTGTACATTTCATGAACTATTATAATATTTTCTTCGAATTTGAGTTTCCATCGCTCCTGCGAGTGAATATTGAAGCAATCCTGATTTACGTTTGAAAATCGATCACAAATGTTGTCGCTTGAAGATTGAGGATCCTGTTCTTAAAATAAATCTTCTTCCGGAAAATCTTTTTGTCTCCGTCTTTTCTTTCACATAAAAAGACCCCTAAATTAAGCTTCCTTGCTAGTTACTTGTGAGCGTATGAAAGCGCGGAAAACGAAGCCGGAAGGGAAAAAAGCTAGTAGAGAAGAAAATAAAGAGGAAGGGAATCAAATTGGGTCTCAGCGAACGGAAGGAAGTGGGAAGACCGGAAGCACGAGGCCATGGCTTTTCTTCCTTCATTACTTCGCGATGTATCGTACGGAAGACAGCTCTGTAGTGCTGTAGCACAACGTTGTTCCATATTTACAGTTTGCTGAGAGGCCTCGTTTTCAGTGGGTTCCGGTACATTTTGTCGACGAACAACTCAATTGAAGTCAGAAAACGTCCCGTCTCAATTTATATAAATGACAATTTTGCAAGTCGCTGGTTTAAAATGCTACATTGTAAGAAATGCGGGAAAATGTAGTGAAATTCTGAATCATTCAAGTGAAGTACTGAGGTATATCATCCATTCGGTCCTGAGTCCTCCTGACATTGCCATGGATAATATAAATACTTTAAAATTAAGTGTTGAATTTTCTTTTCGTTTTGAAATTAGGTCTCTCGTATCGGAAAGAAAAATTGACAGGTTCCGAATCTCAAGGAATACTTTTGACATGTGGAATTATCATAACGAATCCGAAACTCCCAAGCATTTAATTTATTCTTTCAAACGTGCATTTATTTCTTCATATCTGTGTCAATAAAATCCTGAGAGCATGACATCCCACATTGCGCCTATGGGACAACTTCATTTTTTCAACTGAGCTAAATTTTAAACTTCAGAGATTATTATACATATGTCATGTGCCATATTAAAATCATTAAGCTAGGAGTTACTTGTTAAAAATGTAAATTGTATATATCGTCTGTTGGGCTTAATAAACGGCTCCTATTATAAAGATAGCCTGTCAATTTTAGGCACCATGTGTGTGTTGCACTGTGGTACCTAGGTTTCCTATTTTAATATCAAGTGTGCAACCTGTGAATAAGATTGTCCTTTTTGTTTTACAGTAAATTTGAACTTCAAGCATCGTTTTTTCGACCTTTTTGCAGTGGAAAAGGGGAATTCAAGCACAGTATGAAACTCATTGCTGATAATTAAGAATTGACCCATTTTTTTGTGACCCCGTGTCGCGCGGGGGGAAGAGAACAGCGCACGAATAAGATACACGTCGGTCGGTAAAGCATGCGTGTGTACTCGTATGTTTGAGTAAGTGTCCGGGTGTGGGTGTCGCGGAGCAAAGGAAATGTCGACCGGAAAAGGATGCTCGTCGCATCCGGTCGGGAAGGAGGAGGGGAGGGGGGAATCCGGATGTGTGCCGAACGACGCGTCGGTTCCGGTCGCGGCGGCACGCGGCTGGAATCGCGGAAAAAGAAGACGAAGCCGTCGTGGCGCAGGTCGCAATCTCCGGTTGGTGCCAGCCAAAAAGAACCTGTCTGAGCTGGATTGTATCCACCACCATGTCACGAAGTCAGAAGTTTTTCTTCAAGTTTAAAAATATATGGTATATGGTACAAATCAGGTGTCTCTTCTTCATGTCGTATTGGACCTGTTGGACCCATTTTATTTCCTCGCATTTCCGATCACAATGACGGACGAAGAGCGCAAAGAAGAGCCCCCAAGAGAAAAAAAATATTCCCCAAGAAGCGAAAGCATCCTCGAAGAAAAGCGCATGAACAAAAACCACCCCGGTGAAGAGGAGGAAATCGCCCCGTGCGATAAGGACCCCAAGAAAAATAGTCGTCTAGGATGAGATGATCCAGGCAATACCTCACATTACAATAAACAAGCATTTTTTAGCCCAAGAATTTCACTCTCACTGTGTCCGAATATCTTCTACCTACAGAACCAGTCACAAAATGAATGAAACGCTTTTTTGCAAGAAAACATAAGGTAATTGTTGAGTAAACTATTATTTGATGTGTTCTTTATTACTAAGTTCCATTCTAACAAAAAGACACCACTAGAATAAATCTGCCCAATGACTTGTCCATTAGCTTATTCTCTCAGGGACCAAAAGTAAACCCAAGTCTTAAAACCTGGATAGCGTGAAATAAAAAATAAACCTGTAACCCACCAGTTAGGTTGAAAATGTTTCCTGTAAGAGTCCATTTTAGGTTGCCAATCTTTATCACGTGCCATTTTCTAGGAGAAGCTGAATAAGAAATCCAATTTCGTATCATGCGACATGAACGGTTTTGGTACTACAGGATAATTGGCGATTCAGTCTTGATTTTGAAGCCCGACATTTCTAGATTGAGAAGTGCAAGGAGACTGAAGTTGGCTGAATGAAATTTTTCAAGAAATTTCCAGTTCTCATATTTTTAGCACTTGGAAAGGCTCTTTTTCAGTGGTTCAGTTCGAAAATCAGACAAAATGCCGTGCTTATGCGCTAACTTGTACCCTTGTATGACGTTCACCTGAATTTTTGCATTTGAGAGCTTTGGTGTGGGACCAACGCTTGGAAACGTGTTATTCTAAATGTTTCCGTCTGGAAAAGTGCGTCCCGCATTACATTTTACTTTTTTTTACTGTATTTCCTCCTCCCTAAAGAGGAAGACTGCATGCTGCGGAATAATCACTGAAACGTCTCACCGTGTTAATCTTTCAAAACAAACTTGTTGGTGTGGTTCTCATGGCGAAATTCGATCCGAAGACGGGGTGAACAGAGTAGGACTTGGCAACTGCGATCGGTAAAAAAATAAATAAAATCGGTCTCCCAGTTCGCCGCCCTTTTTTCATTTTTCCTTCTTCCTCGGGGCCCCCATCCGGTTCATGGTGTCCGCAGGATGGGTCGAGGGACGTGACTCGGAGCTTTTTTCCTCGGGTTTTCTTTTTCTTGTTTCACCCTGGGTCCGCCAGTGGAAAATTTCCTGGCTTCCTGTCGCCGGGTGCATGCAGTATTTAGTCCGGAAGTGCGCCCATCCGGCTTTGAGCCGTTGACGCAGCCGGATGGGGAATTACAAAACGACTCCGGGGGAGCTGCGGAAGGGACTTGACAGTGCGCTCGGTATGTTTACGGGTCCCGCGTCCGAAAGCCATCCCGACCGAAAGGCTTCCCGCGAGCATTTGAACACACCTGTGATTGATGTGCCTCTGGTTCAGAGGAAATCGTATACATTTAGGTTCAACTGAACAACACTTGGCATTTGGGAAAAATAAAACCAGGGTTTCTGAAATACTTTACAGGTGGACTCTCTACAAAACGATTTTCTCTGAGTAACAAATTTTGTGTGGTTCCTCATGCTTAACTTTTCATGTTACGGGGCTTCTCTAAAAATTAAATACCCTCTGCAACAAATTTTTTCTGGTCCCTTGGATTTTGTTGCGGAGGGATTCCACCTGAATGAGTATATCTTTGAAGCTATCCGAAAGAAAAGTGTCCCCAATCATCAGTTGAACACCTGTGATCTCAAATTTTCTTTCTTTGCTTTGTGAAGAAAATACNCCGATCACAATGACGGACGAAGAGCGCAAAGAAGAGCCCCCAAGAAAAAAAAATATTCCCCAAGAAGCGAAAGCATCCTCTTAAGAAAAGCGCATGAACAAAAACCACCCCGGTGCAGAGGAGGAAATCGCCCCGTGCGATAAGGACCCCAAGAAAAATAGTCGTCTAGGATGAGATGATCCAGGCAATACCTCACATTACAATAAACAAGCATTTTTTAGCCCAAGAATTTCACTCTCACTGTGTCCTAATATATTCTACCTACAGAACCAGTCACAAAATGAATGAAACGCTTTTTTGCAAGAAAACATAAGGTAATTGTTGAGTAAACTATTATTTGATGTGTTGAAATAATGATTCAAGGTAAGATTGTTTTTCTGTGGTGATCTTATTTAGACGGGTTACTGAACAGGTAATCGAATAAGAGAGTCCCTGGTTTTCATTTGGGTTCAGAATTTTGGACCTATCGCACTTTTAAAAAATAAACCTGTAACCCACATGTTAGGTTGAAAATGTTTCCTGTACGAGTCCATTTTAGGTTGCCAATCTTTATCACGTGCCATTTTCTAGGAGAAGCTGAATTTAAAAAATCCAATTTTGTATCATGCGACATGAACGGGTTTGATACTGCAGGATAATTGGCGATTCAGTCTTGATTTTGAAGCCCGACATTTCTAGATAGAGAAGTGCAAGGAGACTGAAGTTGGCCGAATTAAATTTTTCAAGAAATTTCCAGTTCTCATATTTTTAGCACTTGGAAAGG
The DNA here is from genome assembly GCA_905338405.1 of Notodromas monacha. Classification (NCBI taxonomy): domain Eukaryota; kingdom Metazoa; phylum Arthropoda; class Ostracoda; order Podocopida; family Cyprididae; genus Notodromas; species Notodromas monacha. The sequence goes on from CAJPEX010000677.1 coordinate 28,465, forward strand.
CTCTTTTTCAGTGGTTCATTTCGAAAATTGGACAAAATGCCGTGCTTATGCGCTAACTTGTACCCTTGTATGACGTGCACCTGAATTTTTGCATTTGAGAGCTTTGGTGTGGGACCAACGCTTGGAAACGTGTTATTCTAAATGTTTCCGTCTGGAAAAGTGCGTCCCGCGTTACATTTTACTTTTATTTTTTACTGTATTTCCTCTAGGGATTTCTCCTTCTGACGTACGACGCCTTATTAGTGACTTTGCAGAGTGGCACAATTAGAAAGTTTTGTTTGAACAACCACACCAAGAGTACCGCTTTAAGCTAGGCTTCTGCCCCACTTGTCTCTAGGACTTGGCAACTGCGATCGGTAAAAAAAAAAAAAAAATCGGTCTCCCAGTTCGCCGCCCTTTTTTCATTTTTCCTTCTTCCTTGGGGCCCCCATCCGGTTCATGGTGTCCGCAGGATGGGTCGAGGGACGTGACTCGGAGCTTTTTTCCTCGGGTTTTCTTTTTCTTGTTTCACCCTGGGTCCGCCAGTGGAAAATTTCCTGGCTTCCTGTCGCCGGGTGCATGCAGTATTTAGTCCGGAAGTGCGCCCATCCGGCTTTGAGCCGTTGACGCAGCCGGATGGGGAATTACAAAACGACTCCGGGGGAGCTGCGGAAGGGACTTGACAGTGCGCTCGGTATGTTTACGGGTCCCGCGTCCGAAAGCCATCCCGACCGAAAGGCTTCCCGCGAGCATTTGAACACACCTGTGATTGATGTGCCTCTGGTTCAGAGGAAATCGTATACATTTAGGTTCAACTGAACAACACTTGGCATTTGGGAAAAATAAAACCAGGGTTTCTGAAATACTTTACAGGTGGACTCTCTACAAAACGATTTTCTCTGAGTAACAAATTTTGTGTGGTTCCTCATGCTTAACTTTTCATGTTACGGGGCTTCTCTAAAAATTAAATACCCTCTGCAACAAATTTTTTCTGGTCCCTTGGAAAAACAACGCCTCCCTAAGGTGGACTTACTCATATAGAAACTTCGATAGGCTTTCTTTTCACAGGGGTTAGTAGTCAACTTGTGGACACTAGAGTTTAAAAGAAAGAAACGAAACACTTCTTTTATGCAATAAAATTTCGCTATGAGCGATATTATTGTATAAATACGTACATGTCAGGTCATATCTTTGTAATCATGAATCCCGAATTGATTATGAGTTCATTCGACTGTAACGCATCCACTGGATACTCAAACACTAATCTGATCTAACTTATCTGTGTTTCAGTAATTTCATATTATAAAGAAAAAAACTCGGTAAAGTTTGAGAGGAGCTCAGTACTCAGTTAATTTTCCTGTAATTAGGCTGAATGGATACCCAACCTGTGTAATGTGAGAACAGCTTGAATTAAACTCCTCTTTTGAGACCAGGAGGTTGTCAATTTAGATTTCAGTGCCATCAATGTGTTATTGTATTTTGCGTGCATTGTTTCGAGAAAATGAAAAAAAAAATCTCCTGGGGATTAGGTAGGGGAGCATTTCGTCGACGTGTTAAAAAGGAGTTCGGGGGGAATTTGGTGCATGGGCTTTTTCAGATGTAACCATGGAATGCCAAAGCCTGTGGACGCGGCTTCCTTTCCTGGGGACTCGGCGAATCCATCCCGCGATTTCCCCTCGTTGGAGGTTTTCGTCAGGTGCTTGTCGCGGTTATTGGTGTGACAACTTCGTGTTGTGTGTACCTCAACGGATTCGCCAGAGTGTTGCCCTTCTTTTTATAAAAAAAATGTACTGAAGGGTAGTTCATGACGTGAGTTGAATTTCTCATGTGTTAATTTATTCGAATGCGTTCGAAATTTAATTTTAACTTTCTTGGGTTAAAGTGAAAAAGCGGTGCGGAGGTATTGTGCTTTTTGACGGACCAGAGTGGTTTAAAAAAAAAAATTGGTTTCATGTGTTCCGATTTTCTCAAACGTCGCTTCATGCAGATTTTTTATTATTTTTATTTCGCTGCGCATTTTCGTGGAAATTGTTTTTCCTCCTTACGATGACGTCGAATCACTGTTGCTGGAAACCGGTTCAGAAGCAGTGTTCCACGTTTTTGAAAGTTAAAAAAAATCAAGAAAAACTCAACATCGTTTGCATGTCTGTTCTCTTTTCCAATGTGCATACCTCAGTGCAGTTTTTACTGAGCGATTTAAAAAAAATCCAGTTTTGAATACGGTACACGCGTTACCTGGATTCAATTATCCCAGAAAATGTAAGTGCGAAAGCGGTTGTTGCTCTTTCATTTTTTTCACTGTTCTCGAAATTTGACTCTTGAAATTATCGTCGTTGGGAAATAATTGCCAAGTTCATTTTTCTTGACGACGCCTTTTTGTTGAGCAGAAAGAAAAGAAAATTTGCGTCAGAATATAATTGCCCAGGGGAAATTCGCGCATGAGAAAAATAAAAACAGCAGGAGACTTACGAAAACATCCTGAAATCCATTATTCTTAACTCTAAAGGGACAGATTATTGCGGTTTGTTTTTTCCTCGCGGTATTTTTGTTTTCAAATCTCAATACTGTTGTTCAATACACTTCTACGGAATGGTGCCAGTGAACTTTGGTTTAGGAAACATGTTCCCTGGAAAGCAGTGCCATTCAGAATCAGAGTCATCGTAAAACGAACGCCTGGGCAAACCTGTGCTACTGTTTTATCGTTTGGTTCCTTTTTGGCAATGGAAGTTGACTAACTAATATATAGGATCATTATCTTGTCTCTGGCCTGTTTCTGCGCATAAATGTAAAGTACAATGCACCTGTCAGATTTCTTTTCAAAACAGTGTAGGTTAAAGTATCTAGTGTGCTTTTCCACCTGGCGCTTTTTGATTCGTCCTTTTTTTTTCTTTCTTATGGGTGCATCTCTCTTGTCACATGCAGTATGTATGAGTTATTATGAAATTCCCTCGTAATCCGCTGACCGTGTTAACACATTTTCAGATTAATTGTTTCCGAGGACTGGAAATGATAATTTTATGCCAAATGAACCGACTTGTTTGATGTGGAAGATTTCCGGTGAAAGGCTCGACACCGTGTCGTTGGATCATGCAAAGCCGGGCAAGGAGGGAATCCTCTTGAATATTCGTCGAGTATGAGCAGTTAGCTCTCGCATTTACAGTGCAGAAGCATTTTTAAAAATTCTTGCTGAGGTTTCCTGCATTAGTCGTCGTGTCAGTTCGTCAGGACGACGAAGGGGAGTTGAAATAAGGATGTTGAAAAGAAAAAGAAAAGACCGGTGATACATACTACTGTGCGAGAAGTGAGAAAGGCGAGGGGGGAAAAAAAGTGTGTTGCTCGTTTTTGTTTGGCTTCCACGGAAATTATTTCGTTTCCTGGCGCTCGGGGTAATTGGGATCCCGGCGGCGTTTGATGTGTTATTCCTGGGCCCGGAAGCGAGTTTTCCGCTGCTTATCCTGTGTGTGTGTGTGTGTGTTTGAGTGTGCTGACTGTGGTGCGACCCGAGAGCCAAGTGAGTGAAGTAGCCGCGGATTCGGAATGGAGAAACATTGCCGATCGATCGATTGGTCGGTCTTGTGAAGGTGAATTCAATCGGTTCCGTCTTCCCGCATTTCAACAGACGTTTCTTCGCTATTTCGCGATGCTATTTCGACGTACGTTTTCGCTTCGTATCTTCCTGGCGTCCTTGTGAGCTTGTGCGAAAGAATTTCCGAGTCGAAGACCTGTGTACAATTAACTTCTATGTACGGTACGTACTGTACTGTGAACGAAATGCAGTACTTTTGATTAATGTATCGGACGGATGTGTGTAAGGGGTGTGGAAAAATTTTGTAAACATTGTGATGGCTTACAAGCGGCAAATAAAGCTTGTACTGTACATTATACAATTTCAATATTATATAAAATATTTTTGCTATACCTCTTGAATCCCATAAAATAATGTAAATTTTCTTGACGGAGTCCTTTTAATTTAAATAATTAAGCTTCTTGTTGGAGGCCTGTATGAAGTTGCATCATGCGTCCAATTTCTCTACGAAGTCTACGAAATCTATCTGTCCTAGGTAATACAGTATGTTGTACATTTTAATGATACGCCTGGGTAAAATTTCCCCTTTTATTAGCTTTCGTATCAAGAGCTACGGACAGAAATTATACCTTTTCGCACTCCGTTTATTTGATCAGTATTTCGGGTTAAAAGGAACAGATTTATCCTATTCTAACGAGAATTACGAGTGGTGTTAATTAAGATGCAAACTTTGACTCGCGTAAAATGTCAGGAATGAATCGTGATTTACGTGGTTAGTGTGGTTCGCATACCTGTTTTTGTTTGTTATTTTGTTCTTGTTTGTTTTGCTCGTAAAATTGCCCTGTATCCCTATAAGACTTGACCTTGACAAATCAATACGTTTAAGGTGTGATGGGAAAGATCCCTTTCGGAGAGTTTCGCCTCGAGTGATATACGGAGAAAATTACTTCGGAGGAATGTCTTCAACTTTGACAGTTTTACGCTTCAATTGACTCTTTTGAAAATTGCCTGCGTGTATGTAAATCATTGATCCCACCCCCCGAGAAACGTCTGTTTATGGATCACATTTGAACGGGAAGGAGTACTATAAATCTGCGTTCGCCTTTCATGCGAGTTGTGATCTTCAGGGAGAAGGACTGTAATGTACTGTATCTGTATTTTGCTGTAGATGGGCAATGAAAAAACCCAGTACTGTACAACACAGTACTGTACATCCGTTCAAGTCCTCAAAATACACTGAACGATTGGCGCTTAGATTTTGTCGAAAGTCCACAATTGAAGCCAATCGTATACCCTTGGAAGATTTTGTAGTTTTAATCGAATTGGCGTCCCCAGCATTGATGCAAATAAAAAAAGGAATGGATGTTACCCATGTACCGTACTTCCTTTCAAGATTAAACTGCTATATATAACATGGCACTGCATACGATTTGTCCTAATTACTCAAACAGCCCATCAGATTTCTTCGAAAACGAAGAAGGAATTTGCAAATCATTTTACTTTTGAGTACTGCCCCTTCTTCCACTTCCGTTGTGATCGCTGGAAGAAGTTACACCCAGTTCTGAGTTTCTCCCCCACACGCGTGTTCCGTGAAACCCCCTTCAAGGCGCAGGAAGAAAACCCATTACCTGTCGGGCTCGCGCATTCATACCAGCATTCCTGGGCCAACAGGGGTGGCAGATGGGTTAAAGAGAAACGCAAAGAAGGGCCCATAGAAGAAGAAGAAGAAGAAAGGGAAAACGAGAACTCGGCGGAAAGAAGAAATGAATCGGCCGAGTGGCACTAAAAAAAAAATAACGCCCCGCGCAAGCATGACTCGGAGCAGGAAGCGACCTTGGGCCACGCGTTTTCCTCTGAATCGCGGTTCTCTGCCTTTGTCCCGGTAATGGGAGCGCTATATGCCGGGTTTCCTGGTCTGGTCAACGGAATAGAACACCGCCGGGGGGCAAGGCTCGGGCCCGATCGGGTTGGCATGGGAGTGTATACTGTAGGTGTATATGTGTTCCAGGTTTCCTGCATACGACTAGAGTGCTGTTGTACAGTATATTGACAAGGGTTGTTTCTGGAAGTTCCTCTAGTCTAGCGCAATGTTCTCCTACCTTTTTTTTGTGACCACAGAACGGCAAATTTCCGTGAAATTTTGGCAAACCAGCAGCAAATTTGTAAATTGCCTTCTATGAAGTCCTTCAAAATTTTTTAATTGCAGATATTAGTTAAGAACCGACGAAGCAGCTAAAGTGGAATGTCTTTGAAAAATTAGAAAACGGATACTGATCATAAGGTAGTTTCTTTGCGATTTTGATTTGAAATGGGACAGTCGACAATTTTTTTTTCGTAGCAAAGAAAAAAAAACAGAAGCTACCCGACGGGTCTGCATTTTGAAAACTAAAAATAACGAAAAGCCTGCTTTTTTATTGTGAACGAAGTATTTTCAAGTATATTACACCGACTTCGTTAATTTATAATAAGGTTCCTAAAAAAAACGGGGAAAAATTCCAAAACTCTGTCCACTTGGGTTTGTTCTAAATCGAACTTGGTTTTACCTTCAAGTTACAACTTTTCTTACAATATTATGACATAAAGTACTTAGGCTATAAATATGTCCAGCGACAACTGCTTTGACTAGATAATCCAGGTCTTTGTTCGAGTTTTTCTTCAACCCTTGGTTTTATATTTATTTGAAGATCCAATTCTAGCAAAAATGCAAGGTCAAGTTCACGGTTTTAAATTCAAATGGAAAAGCACGAGGATACCCTGAATCGTTGCTCCGCTGTACATTTTTTCTCGCGACGCCGGCAATAAGTCCCGGGCAATAAGTCCCGTACTGTATTATTATGCGTGATTATTGGCAGTTCGAGATGCTAATTCGTAATCTTCCCGGAAGCCCCTTTGTTTTTTATCCCCGCGGCAAAGGAATTTCCGGACTCTTCCGGGACGCATGCTTGGAGTAGCGATCCCAGAAAAAAAAGGGCTCTGGAAAAAAATCCGTCGCACGAAAAAATCTGATACAGAATTTGGAGAATGAACGAAAAACAAATCTTACATCGGAATTTATATTTGGCGATGGTTTACCATTTTTTCCAAGTTCTGAACTTGATTTCGTTTTCTCCTCATGGTTACACCGAGGAATGCTAGAAGTGCTGTAAAATACGAACTTTTTATAGCTTTTTCCGCTTCCTACACGAGTATACAGTACTAGTTTGCAAATGATTTAGTCTGCTCTCATACATTGAACAAACTTCCTACAGTATTCGCAATCAACCGTCGTTTCAGAGCTGTTCAAGAAAACCTGCCAAATCGTCGCAATTGCGGGAATTTTCCGACAGCCTCTAAAATACTGGTACAATTTAAACTTCTTTTTCTTGAAATCTCATTTTACGTGTTCGCGGATGTTTCCAACTTATTTTTGTGCATAAAAAAACTGTTGATATTGAAACCGTTTGTGCCATCTTGAAGTGAATTTTACGAAGAAATTATGCCGGTTATTGTTTGCGTTAGCAATACGTTCCCTAAACTATCAACGCGGAATGAATCATTTGAACATGGCGATAAACTGCTTTGAAGCAATGAAGAAGCAGCATTCCATCTTTCTAATTTTTTCTCGTAAAATCCGGAAATTTAACGCATAATCGATACAAGCTTCAGGAAGACCTTCAGAACGATTCAGGTACAAACGATTGTTTCATTTTACTCGAAATACACCGCAGTCGGCAAAATTCCAGTTTTCATGCAGTTTTAACAGCTCGCCATTTTTGTGCCTGTATTTTGACACACATTCTTCATCGAATCCGTTAACATTGATTCGAAGTGCGCTTTCAACTTGAAATCAAATTTATTTTTCTCATTCGTTTTCGAGCGAAATTTTAACAGCTCGCCATTTTTGTGCCTGTATTTTGACACACATTCTTCATCGAATCCGTTAACATTGATTCGAAGTGCGCTTTCAACTTGAAATCAAATTTATTTTTCTCATTCGTTTTCGAGCGAAAACAAAGAAACTCATGTAGAGATCATTGAGAATAAACCCTTTGATGAATTACTTTTCGACAGTTTTTAAATTTTTTAAACCTTTTTAGGAAACATAACCTCAACTTTTCAGACAAGAACTGTGGCACTGTCCTGGAAAAGTTTCGTTTTCGGAGCATTCTAAATAAACGGCTGAGAACTTTTTGAAAATACAGTACTGTATTGTACTTCATTTCGCAAATAAACTTGATCCTACAGTTTTTTCTTGACCGTATTGCTTATTGATTACATTATAAACGATCAATAATCTTAAATACAAACAAAATGACTACTGCATTTCTTTTAAATGTAGGACTGAGATAAACAACGGACACTGATTCCATATTCTGGACTTCATGAAATATCCATCATTTTTAGAACGATAAGAAGACACTTGATGTTGACTTCAGTTATCTATTGCAGATGTAACTGATGGACAGTTTATTAGTGTTAAAATTATTACAAAAAATGAACTAAGCGTATTTTTTTAAACGCAGAAATTAGTTAATTTAATTTCTGTGCCAAAAAGGAATTTTCGATATTCCTCGCTTTATTATTCCGGTTCCAAGGTGAACTCTTGAAAATATAATTTCGGATTCACATTAATTTCCATTTTACGGTATCTAAAAGAAAAAAACGAGAAAGTAAATGATGAATATTCTAAAATAAATAGGATAGAAATACGGTAAATAGAAAATAAATATGGTTGGAATGGTCAGAGTTCGGGAATTTGCGATCCCGAGCTACAGCGAGCACCTTACAGTAGTTGGGTTCGATTTTTAGAACAGGCGAGAAGGAAGAGGGGGGAAAACGCTCATTTTTGCGCAGGTGCAACGGCGTTATTGGCATTAAACGTAACCTCGAAATAGCCGATCTCCAGGGATTCTTTTGATGCCTTCTCCGCATGGGCTGTCGAGAATACTGCAAAAATTGTCCACGCAACAAAACGGCGATCAGCTACGCGTTGATGCGAAGGTTACGAACGATTGGCAAGCTGTTCTCGTGACTACCGCGAAGTCTTCGCTTGCAGAATGCCATTTTTATCTTATTTTCTGCTTGTATCCGTTCTTGTCTTTCTTAATCCCGATGGCGACGATGACACGAAACGTTACTTTGCCTTGAGAGAACAACATCGTTCTTTTTATATTGCCATCTCATAAAATGGAGACTATTTTCCGAATGAAATCTTAGATTCTGCTCTCTGAATGATTTCTTTTAGATTCCTTCGGACTATCAATATTCTAGTAGATTATGGACTGAAAAACCTTGAAATGGTGAATTTTCTGAAAAGGGTGCGGGAGTTTATTCCTCTGTTGCGGAAATTCCAACGACCGTCGATCACTTCGCAATGTTCGATCGATTTCAAAAATCACCCATCGGTGAAGAACAAGTGCCATTCTTCTGGAAACACCTGTTCGAGGTTGTGTTTTTCATGTCGATCCACTTTTTCTTCCATCATCTCGGTGAAAGATGACATGAAGTTTCAAATCTTGGAAAATAAGCATTAGAAATGTACTTATCATCCAAAATATAAAGTAACGAATTGCTTGATCAAATTTTTCGATAATTTTTAATTCGTCTTCCCCGGATTTTTTTCATTCAGACACTTTTGCATCTGACGGGATTTTATCAGACGAGCATCTGAAACTTAACTAAAGAAAATTTTGAAAAAGAGGGGGTGGGACAACGTCACGGTTTTGACGCGTGATTCAAATTCCTTTGTATCCTTTGGAATATTTTTATTACTGTCGTATATACACACACGCACAGACAGCGTTTCTCTAGAACTTGGTACCGGTTGAGAATAGAATCGTTGAACTAGAGGAAACAAAAAAGGAAGAAGGTCTTTGATCGCCCTCATGTCTTTCGATCAATCTTTTTTTTTTGTCGGAAATTCTGGGAATCCACGGTCACCTTGTACCTTTTTTTCGGACCTTATCAGTGAGCCTTCCGGGTGTCGGTGTATCCTGGAGGGGGGGGGGGGGGATGTCGATGCACGGATATTTTTAAAGACAGTATGGATTACGTTCCAATCCCTGGGCGTATTTAATGACGGGGAACCGACCTGTCGCTTCCTCATCAGTATGTTGCGACTTCCTGGTCGTTGATTACTTTCCTCTTTTCTCTAATTTTCCTTTTTCTCGATGATTTTTTTATTTGTCAAATTTTTATTCGGATACTTCCCGTGAGTCAGTCGTGCTACAGCGAACCCCGCCGACTTCCAATGCGCGTTACTACCGTGAATTTTCTTTGTTCGGCTTCGGTTTCCGCGGACATTGTCGAGGGATCTTTTGGCCTTGCTTCGAACAATTGAACTGTCAGTTAATTCGCAAACTACCGTGTGCAGTTTTTTAATGCCTGAATCCGCCATTTTAAATCCAAATTTGCAAGGTAATTAAAGCCTGACTCGTTTGGAAGCTCGGCGCCATCTGATCGCTTATGTAAATCTCACGGTTCTTAAATTGAAGAACTAAGACAATCTTCCATCACTTCGAAAATGTCCAGTTCGTTTGTAAATAAAAAATAAGTCTCCCCACAATATTCGCAACTCTTTCAAAAATGTGAAATCATTTGAACAGATTGAAGTCACGAGATTGCTTCAAGACATTATGACATACAGGTTTCAACTGGATTATCTCCCACATATTTACTTTGATTATGTTTTTGTTCACGCAGGTCTATAATCCCAGCTTAAATATTTTTGGGCTACATGTTTTGGAAATGTTTGAAAAATAATTGCTCCAAATACCAAAATATCTGCTGTTGAAGTTTAATGAACTCTTTCTGGAGAGATGAAATGCTCTGCAGCTAACCCTCCCTTCCAAATCTTCTCTTCGAGTTATTTTTTGCAGAATATGTCAAATCAAATTTTCAAAGTCGGGGTGGGTAATTTTCTCGCAATAACGTGGAGACGTCGGCTACGTTTATTCTTCTAGAAATTTCACTTTGTCTACGAAGTTCCGTTCGTTAGCAGATATTGTACCTTGGGATGACTCAAATCTTTTCTTTTTTTCTCCTGGGTAAAAATAAAATAACCTCAACGAAATGTTTTACCGTGTCAGACGGGTAATTATTTTGCCGGAAATACCAGCGACTCCTCGAAATCATCCGACATCTTTCAATCATTTTTAATCGGTTTAAAATGGGCTTTTGATTTTCCAAGTCGCTCGAATTCGAGACAAGAAAGGAAACGATTGTCGCCGTCGGAACGATGACTGTGATTGATTCACATGGCGTCACTGGGGGGCAAGTTAATTGTCGAAACCCGCAAGTTTCCTTAGGCAACCTCTCGCCTTTTGTGTCTGGTGTGCAGGGGGGTTCCTTAGAGGGGAAAATTTTTGTCAGCCGGGGTTCCCGGTAACCGGCCTTGGGAACGGCTGCACTGAAGATTATTTTCTGAAGGGGGGGTATTCAAAACATCCCTCCTGTAATAAAGTGCTACCTGTGGCCTTCTTCCTTTTTTTCGTTTTGGGAAAGGGGTGAGAAACAGGAGATTCTTCCCCCCCGAGAAGTTCGCGACGTAGTTTTCGCAGTTGCCGGGGAGATTTGGCAGGCGCGGGCTGCTTCTTCCGCTTTATCGTGACAAAATAATTGAATTACATTTATTGTTTGTTTCTAATTATCGTATGAACTCGTTAGTCGTGCCGATTCGAATCAATCATTTTGTGTTCCGGGACGAATTTATTGCTCGACTGCCCCGGAACTTATCGATGCGCTTTGACTGGTGATGAGTGAGTCTCGTCGATTATTGATGAGCATCGTAATTATTTTTGCGATGTTTCGTGAAGTTCACTGACTTCGTTCCTGTTTGTTTTTTAATCAAGCCGGTGAAAGAGGGGTTTAACGTACATATTTGTAATTTAATTTATCCTGTGATTGAAGTACAGTATAGCTAATGTTACCAGAGAGACATGAATGTCAAAACTTTGATTGGCCTCGCGGAAATTCATATTGCACTACATTTTAATTGCATGAGGATGTCGAGTGAAATGTCTGAAAAATGTCGAAGTCATAGTTCATTCTTTCTCTGTTGAAATAAATATTTCATAGCTGTAGTTTATTCAGGGTGAAGGTATTCGTTCATTAGTCAGGTTGATTGCAGTTCGAATGCTCTGTGCGGTTTTTTCTGAGATCATGAATGTGACATTATTTACACTCACGTAATGCGTAATCCATGATCGTATGGAGACACTTTTTTTTATGCTCGGAAGCTTTCTGAATATTCAAAGGATATTTTACATGGTGTATCTTCACGCATAATATTCCGCATCCGGGTGTTTTTTGCATGATTCCGGGGAAAAAGGGTGAACGCGGATGTTAGGATTCTTAAGTGACTCGCGTGAGTAGACGGCTGGTGTTTTTTATCAGAGTCACCAACCCCTTGATAAAGACAACTGGGGTTTCGGAACCCGACATGTTGGGGGTCTTGATTTCTGTTCTGTCGCGTATTTCGGGTGGGTTTGTCGGAGATTAAGCGTAGACTCAGCGTGTCTGTCTGTTCTTTCATTGTGTTGCTCGGATGAGACAGAAAGAGCATCACCTTTCCGTCGACTCATCTTCCACGTTTCCGATCTGAAGCAGGCCGAGTCGAGCGTGTCGAGGACTCATTTCCTCGACCTGATCAAGTTTTAATTTTATCTGCGACGGATGTGGGAAAATCTGGTCTGATTTCCTGTTTCAGTTCGAGTTCGAAACGCGCGAGATCCGCACTGCTTTTTCGATTTCCATTCGAATGACGCCTATCGTTTCCCTTCGGCATTTCAGAAACTATGAACGAATTCTACCTGTCGTATTTAATCGAGTGTAAATTTTGTTTCTTCTCGAAAAATTGGCTCTCGTGAGTCTTAGATCTCGATTTCGTAAGTCAAGTTTCTGATTGCTTCCCTACTAGAATTCCGTTCAATTTATTGTAGTTGCCAATTAATGCTTGTGAACTCTTAATTTGTTAGTGGTTGGCAAGGCTGAGTTTGTCATTGTAACATAGCAATGAATCAGAAGCTAGTCAGACGTATTTGAAATTCAAGAAAGTGCTTTTTCTGTGTCAGCGAAATATTACTTTTTAAAGCACAAATTCAGATACAGTACTTCTCATAATCGATGGCACTTCTTTGAGTGGGCACAGTACTTTTTCGAGTTGACAATTTTTAAAATACTCAGTGGAATCTCCATTATCAGTGATCATTGCCAGTTGCACTGTTCCTTATGATCTTTATTTGCGTTTCGAAATTATTGCTGTGTCTTGGAATGTTACATTTCCCTTCGTAAAATTTGATGTGTTGTAGATCCATCTCTTGAATTTATAATTGAAGTGGCTAATTGAAAGCACACCGAAATGCAGAAATCCCTGTAATTGACTGGAAATATTCTGGTCCTGCTTCGATTCGGAGAACTTTATTGAAAAGATTACTTTTTTATCCTAAAAATCCAGCTTTTCGGCAGAATGTTAAATTTTCGTTTAATAGTTGTCGAAAGGAATTGGAATTTACAGACATGAGCATCCTCTTGTTATCGCGTGAGTTCAATTATTGCGTTACCGAGGGTTCCTTGCCAATTAGTGGCGAAAATCAAGGGGGAAAATCTGAGCTCGTGACGTAATCCGACAACGATTTACCTACCGTTTGAGGTCATCGAGGATTTCATCGCTGGAGGAGAATAATAAAGAAGGAAAATCCCGGGTAATGTTCTTCTCCTGCATATGCCCGCAGGGAGATCATGTTATCATATAACAATAGAAAAAGAGGGAACATCGAGGGACTTCAGAGAGCGGAAAGCAAAAAGCACCCCTTTTTGCCGCGCCCTCAGAAAACGTCCATCCTTACGTTTTGCCCTAGAGCCTAGTTTACCGCCTAAACCGCGACACCGAGCGGTTGGCGGCTCCAGCGTCGTAGGAAGCGTTTAGCAGAGATGTGTTGTTTGTTTGAGTTTCCGCGATCATTTCATCGATTACACTTCATTTGAAGAAATTTGACTGAGGAAAACAAAAATTCACGTCATGTTTTTAATGTGATGATTTCGATTGTTTAAGCTAGAAAAAGTGAATATTCGTGGTTGATATACGTGCTTTCTGCTTGAACTGCAGCTACGTTAATTTGTGAATTACGAATATTTTCCGAATAGGAAATTTTCTATGCATTTTTTTTTATTAATCCGTTTTCAATTTCCCCTTCGCATATTTTGTGCGAAGTATGGTACTCTCGATTTCATCAGGCATTTATGTCTTCGGTTTTGAACGTCTTAAGAAGACATTCAAAATTTGAAGAATTACGTCCCGGGGACCCTCGAAGTGGGTGGTTTACAAATTCGACATTTTTTTTCTAATTGAAATAACGTTTTTTATTTTACTTCTAAAATTCCCAGAATAATAAAAAAAAAAAAACGACCGAGCAAGGTCGCAAGCCACCGCGCTGGTTGAGGCGAGAATGCGTGAATATTTTCTGGAAGGAATTTTCGACCCCATCATCAGTGACCCTGGGGGTTTTGGGAAGCCCTCTTTTGACGTAAAAACCTTGGCGGGGACCGATGGGGAGGGTACATAACTCTGGGATCCGTTGTTTTAATTGTTTTCTGCTCCTTTTGTGTGTCCTTGCAGGTTTTCTCGAAAATCCGGGTGTGAAAGTCCGACGCCGATTGCTGCGGGGTAGTTCGGGTCGCGACGTCACTTGCCTACCGGGCTGCGTGGAACCCGCTTTTTAAAATATACAAATTCCCCCTCCCCCTTTTCGCGTTAGTCCCGAAAACAAAGGAAGACAAGAATACGAAACCGGAAGAGAACACAAGAGACAAGAGAAAGAAATATAAAAAAAATACGGAAGGTGTCATAATAAAGGGAGACACAGTGACGAGGAAGCGCCGCGAGATGAAGGTGCCCCCGGGGTCCGTGCCGGCCCCGTTGACGCTGAACGGCGCCACTGGCGGCGGTCAGGGCTTGCACGGCGGCCTGCCGTTCGGCACAGACATTTTCTGGAGGTACCCGATGCTTCTGCCGCATCACGCTCAGCCGCACACACCGACCACGCCGACGACACCGTTGCTACTGGACCTCAGATCTCAAATGCCCCACCATCTGCGTGAGTGATGAACATAATAAATAATCAAAAGATAAATGAACGAAGCGAAATGTGTAATGAAAATAAATGCATGAATTCGAAAGAACAACCGAGCGTTTTATTAAAAACCTTAGGGTTGCTAAAAGTGTATGCGTAGATCTCAAGTCGAAAACAAGTTTACTCTAGTACGTTAAGTCGCTTCGTTCACTGTAAGAACTTCTTCTTTTTTTTTATTCTGAGTAGCATCAACGGAATTCGGGAATATTTAGGTATTGGAATTGTTTTACTGATTTGAAAGTTGAAAAAAAACGAATTCAGGGTGAAAAATCGCAATTTCAACGTTTGTCCACCGTTATTTCGGGTTTGATACAACCGTTATTGCATTACGATAAATGATTAATGAAATTTCGTTACACCTTCTGAGCCCAGTTACTAACCTTTCCAGCAGAGCAATGTTTACCTATGTTTTTCTTGACAAGCATTTGAATTTAAAATTTTTCTTTTATAGTAATACAGTATTTCTTGTTGCACAGAAGTTACCTTTTCGTTTAGTTTCAGAAAGTTTTCCAGGCACAGGTTTGATCCAGAATCACCTCCGAAGAATTATTTTCTCCCGACATTCAACCTTATACTGTATCTGGAAAACATTCTCATGCAATTACGTTTCAAAGTAATTAAAATTACTTATTCCTTTTTCTGGAATTTTTATTGATGCCTCATCAATCTTTGCGGAAAATTCTGAAGATGCGCTGAAATAAATGTTTCGTTCATCAAGACGCAAGAATTTTCTTTCATCAAGCAGTAAGTTTATTCCGTCGAAATACAAATTTTTACGTTATGACTTGAATTTTCCATCAGTACTTCATTTTTTTGCTGACCTCAGTTACATAAACAGTACTTCATTTTTTTGCTGACCTCAGTTACATAAACTGCCTCTTGGACATGTTAATTTCCCTCCTCAAAGCACAAATTTCCGTGTAACGTTGATGAAAGGTTGTGTTTCGATAATCATATCTTAACATACCGCTGAAATTCCGCAGTATTTTCTCAATTAATTCTGATCAAATATTTATCCGCAGCTGTTGACCCGAGGGCATGGTCCAGAGACGATGTGACTTCTTTCTTACGTTGGTTCCAAGAAGAGTACGACGTTCCGAAAATTGAACTCGAAAAATTCTTCATGAATGGTGAGTGAATCTCTTCCAACTCGCAGCGCTTGAAAATTCAAAAAAATCGCGTTACAATGAATCCTTCGGGAACTGTAAAATAGCTTCTTCACAAAGAAAATTCAAATAGCATTTTGGCAATTGTGTATGGCCCTAGAAAACGAAGTCATCGTAACCGATTATTCTTTATAACGAGATTCTACTGTATGTCCGTCGATTGTGTTCTTGAGCGAAAATCAATTTTCGGGATTTGAAGCCGTTTCGAGAGATTCACGATTTCAATCGGAAAAAATGCAATCCTGAATTACAATTTAGTATGGGAGGTAAATGCATTCTAGAATTTCAAGATTTCGAAGAAAACGCTTTCTTTCAAAATCAGTTGAAGGTTAGACTTGGGGAACGTGAAGAAATAATGTTGAAATCTGATCAGTGTTGGAAAACATCTCCTGAACTAAGAAAAGTCCAGAAACCTGGGAAATTCAGAGAAAATATCAAAGTTTATCGATAGATTGAAACGAAGTTCATTTTTTCTCGTTTATGCTCGTTTATCGATAGATTGAAACGAAGTTCATTTTTTCCCTTCAAATTTCCAGGAAAAGCGTTGAGTCTGCTGACGAAGCAAGACGTTTGCCAGAGGGCGCCCGGCGCCGGAGACATTCTGCACAACGCCCTCCAGCTACTCTTGGCGGCATCTGCAACAATGCGGTTCCAGCCGCCGACCCCAGCTTCAACAGTGCCGCCACCGAATCCGTTATCCGGTCCGGGCCTAAGCCCACCGCCGACCCACAACGGCAACAACAACAACAGCCACCATCACCACCACCATCATCACCCGTACTACAATGTCGGGGATCGGAGGAGTCCGCATTCGGCAGCTGCAGCAGCCGCCGCGGCGGCTGCTGCCACAGTTGTCGAACAACAGTTGGGTTCTCACTTCCTGGCGCCGCCGAGCTCTGTGACGTTGAGTCCGGCGCCTTCGACAGACGATAATAGCACGTCGGGTAGCCCGAAACATTCGGGAGCGGATTTCCATGCCCAGCAAGCGTTGCCCATGTTGGCGGCGGCTGCTGCTGCGAGGTCACACCAGGCGGCGTTGTTGTATGCGACCCGGAATGTCCACGACCACGATGGGTCAGTAAAAAAGTGATTTTTATAAGTCCCTCAAATTGTATTCACCTCATCCTGGTGACATGGAATCCTCGGATAGAATAACAAATTTTTATTAAAGTCCCTAGCTTGAATCCATCCCAGGCCTCCTGGAAATTTTCATAAATCTTTAAATATATGTGTGTGCCTTCAATAAAATTGAACAGTTGTCACTGGCCTGAAATCGCCTCGTTCTATTCTGATGAATGCCATACAGTATGTTGAGAAAATTACGCTCGACATTGAAATCGAAGATCATGTTACAGTATCAACAGATCTTGTCTTCTGTTGAGTATTTTATAAATACCGTAAAAGTACATTTCTTGCATTGTACAATCACCGAGGAAGATTGAAAATAAATTAATTTTGATTTCATGTGATGTGTAATCGGTCATGTGATCCAAAATTATTCCATGTTAGTTTCTTTGTCTTCATCTGTCTTGAATGTTGATGCAAAGTCCGATTATACTTTTTCCACCTAATTTACTCAAGATATTGCCGATTTGTCGTTCCCCGTTTGTTGCAAATAGTTTTAACGAATTTCGAGGTTTCTTGTAGGGTTTAATGTTCAAAATTTGAGTTTCTTGTTGGATATTTCTGGATATACCACGTCATCTCTCGATTGCAAATTTTCTTTTGATATTGTGCTGTATTCAATATCTGAGGATTGAAATTTAATTTTTAAATTATGGATTAACCAGGTCGAATGGAATGGCTGACCCGGGAAACAGCGGCGACAGCAACGGCGCCAACTCGGACATGGAAGACAACGACACGGGCAGCGACGGGCACCGAGACCACGGCAGCCCGACGAGTTCGGGATCCTCTGAAGGCAACGGAAGTGGACATGCCAATCACCAGATTCATCACATGCCCAAGCTGCATTCGGCCTTTGGCTACTCACCTTCGTCCCCTGGCCTGAGGCACAATAGGTCTTTGTCCCCGGGATCCCCCGACGGACTAGACTCGCCCAACGGTGCACAGATCAAGGAAGAAGTCGTGGAAACTGGCTCAGGTAAATTATTTGTCTTAGTTGCAATTTAGCTTTTTTTTTTTAAATAAAATATTGTGTGTATTTCGCGTTATGAAGTCGAGTCTGCGAATGCACAATCTTTCCGATTTTCAGTCATTTTTGCATCTTAGGGATTTTTTCTAAATAATGAACAGGTAGACTTTCTACAACAGCCTTGTCTGTAACGATTTTCTCTCTATAGAAATTTTTTTGCTCCACGGGGTTCTCTACAGCTATTTTTTCCTGGCCCCTTGAATTTCGTTGTGAAGAGAGGTCACCTGTATTTTACGTTTATCTCAGAATATGAATTCGACCCTGCAAAAGGTGGTAGAAAGAATAAAAGAAGCATTAAAAGGGCCTTTCTGCGCTTATCTGGTTTAACCGAGTGTAAGTCTCAGTTGAAGGAGAGCGGAGCACTCAAAAGTATAGGCGCAAAGCATAAAAGGAGGTTTCGACTAGGAAAAAAAAGAAAGAAAAGCTCATCACCGCCTTCTATGATCATTTCCCGCCGCGGCGACATTGATTCTACTGCTTATTATTTCTCTCTATTTCACTGACTTCCCGGTCTCTTTTTTTTTCCTTGCTTATGTCGCACTTTTCTTTTCCTGCACGTCGATTTCCCGTCCCGCCCGGAAACCGGGAGTCAAGGAGGTTTTCTTTTTTCGCACGCGCGCTTTCGCGGCATTTGCGTTATTGCCGATGCCCGTGATTTATAAGCATATTTTTTTACGCTTTATTTTATTTTTTGGACTGCGGCATTTCGGCCTCTTTATCGGTGTGTCGTAAACAGACCGCCGCCCGAATGAGTTTCGATATGGCAAGCAAAGCGTCACTGTGGGGAACCGGACGGCGGTTTCTCACCCATGCACCTTTTTTTCCCCCCTCCATTTTGGTGCCTCGCGCGATGCTTCTTTTTTAATTCCGTCGTCTTCCTGGGATGTCGCTTCCTGTTTCGTTCTCGTTTTTATTCGGGAGTTTTGATATTTTGAACGCACAAAAAAACTCCAGTCGTTCGCTTCCACCAGAAAGTTGTTGGTGTTATGCGGAATTTGTCGCATGGGACGCTTATCGCCGAACTGAAATTTTAGGAACTAATTGCCAAAAAAATTATTCGCTTTTAAAGCCCCTGTGAGACGGATGGAAAACCCCATGGGACCAAAAAAATTTTTTCTATACCGAGAAAATCGTTGTAGACAAGCTCGTTGTAGAGTGTTTGCATTCAATGGGATATAAGATGCAGTTTTTCATTGCATAAAATTTTATTAAAACGCCTATGAAATACGGTCAGTCAAAATTGTATCGAACGAATTTTGATAGTGATTTAAATTCCCAAACGCTGTGATCATGCGATTTTATTGGTAACTAAACATACGTAGTAGAATGGATACTTCTGAAGAAATCAAAAAATCTTTTGCCAATGGAAGGAACCCCATGTTTTTCCCCCTTTTTTTTCAAGGCAAAACAATCAAGGTAGGTAATTTCCATGTTTTGTAAATACGGTGATACTCTCCACTTGACAAATTTTTAAACACTGTATGTGAAATGAGTCACTGAAAGTAATCTCGAGTGAAACGCCAACGTGATTTTCGGGATGTATGTGAAATGAATCACTAGGAATGACGTAACTTTCATATGCGATACCTGGGTGTTTGTCGCATATTTTTGGCTTCTCAACGTTTTTTATTGAGTCGAGAAAACATGAGATAGAAGTTGTTCTATTAGTCTAATGAATGTTTTTTTCGTGCAGGTGGACGTCTGTTGTGGGACTTTCTGCAGCAGTTGTTGAATGAACCGTCACAGAAGTACAGCCATCTCATTGCGTGGAAGAACCTGGATACCGGGGTTTTCAAAATCATGGACCCTGCGGGCCTGGCGAGACTCTGGGGCATCCAGAAGAACCACTTGTCCATGAACTACGACAAGATGTCGCGCGCGTTGCGCTACTATTACCGTGTCAATATTCTCAAGAAAGTACAAGGAGAAAGGCATTGTTACCAGTAAGTATCAACTATTCTCCGAGAAAGAAAGAAAAAATCTGCGACAGAATGCATCATCAAATTTCAAGCAGTCTAAATGATTTTAGGCCATTATATTTGTTCCTACTGTACTTCCTATGAAATGTCCATCATTCCTTATTTCGGGTCCTTCCTCTCCCGAGAGCTATAATCAATCATCCAAGTTTTTCGAGATGGGGGACTGATAATTTTTTAACATAAATTTACACGTTCAAACTGAAGTTTGAAAATTTGTTCCATATTATATTCAGTATTAGCTTGTTCTTAGAAATGTAGAAATCCTTCTGATTCGTTCGAAGGACAACAAGAATTTGCACTAGATCATCTTTGGTTCTTAAGTCCCTGTGAACAGTTGCATCATTCAATGTTTTCCATAAGGATTTCCTTTTCAAAATTTGTCATTATGTTGATTCAGGGACGTTACTGCATTTTATAATGAATTTGACTAAATTTGAAATTAATGAAATGCGATGTTTTTTGGCATTCAATGCCACTTAGACGTTTCTAGATTTTGAAGCGTAGCCTGAATGCAGTTTCAAAGAATGCGATGATAGTTTCCTTACATTCATATAAAAATCTTGAAGTTTTGTTAATTCTAGGGATATTAACGTGTATTCAAACCGGCATTCCTAAATTTTTTCGCCTGGCATGCCTAAAGATGTGTAATTTTCTGCTTGCAGATTTCTCCGAAACCCGTCAGAGCTGAAGGGGATCAAGAACATATCGCTCTTGCGGCACCTGCCGCCACCGTCCCCGTACGCAATGGAGGACGCCAAGACGCCCAATGGTCGCGTGCCGCCAACGGCGTCCTCGGACGACGTCCCTCACGACCTGTCGATCCCCAAGTCCGAGCTCCGCGACTCTCCCGTCTTCACGTTCAACGTGGCCCACACGGGGCTCGTCAAGTCTGAACCGGGTTCCGAACCCGGCTCACCAGCACCCTACTCGCCCAGATCTCACCTGCCACGTCACCGTCTCCAGGCTGCCTACGACGAGGCGCCCACGTCCCCGATATCTGCCATGGACTGCTCGCCCCGCGTCGAAATCAAAGCGGAGAAAGACTAGGTTCAGTCTAACCCTCCCCCTGGAACCCATTTCCCCGTTTGGAAAAAAAACCATATCCCACCGTCCGTATTTCACCCCGCAAATTAAATTGAGCTTTCCGCCGTAGAGAAAAAATCTTTCTCTCGCAGGGTTCTTCTTGAAATTTCATTTTGGTCTATGCACGTATTTTTCCGTTATAAGAGAAAAGTTATTGGAAATTTTTATAATTAGTGTACCTCCAGTTTTCGCACATGCCGAATTGAACTCATGACGAACGTGGTAGAACTTCCAATTTGTTGCTGTGGTTAACTTCATAACTGTGTGCAGATTTCTGCCAATTCTTGCTTACATAACAGTATCCTCAGGTATCAGGTGAATGCATAATCTGCTGAAGTATATGTAATGTGGCAATATTCAATTTCTCCCCACTTGAAAATGTTTTTCTTTTCAACATTTGTTTCCCCGATGTTCTTCAATTTCCCGTGATTAATCAAAAATGTTCCTTACGACCGAGAGAGTAGAGATTAAAAGTCTCAATAGGATTGTGTTCAAAAAATTTCAAGACGCAAAAATTTGCTTGCAAGCAAGGAGTTTCTAATAATGGAATTTCGAGAAGACCCTATAGAAGTGTTTCATCTTTGATTGTGGTGACGTCGGTGTTCGAGTGTTGGAAAAGATTTGAGGGATGCTTTTTTCACGTGTGGGTTTTGCACTTGCAAGGCCGATTGAGACGAGATAGGCATATGAGAGGAAATGTTCGATCGAGGCTCGAGAAGTGTGGCGGGGAAAAAGAAACGAAGTTGAGTGTGATTTTTTTTAGAGCTCTATGTAACGAAATGGGGGTTTGCTGTTGCTTAATTATTACTATTTTTTTGCTTGGAAGAAAATGAAAAAAAATCACTGCCGTTTCACACTGGCGATGAGAATAACGTGAATATCGCATTTTGTTTGGAAGCGTGGAGGCGAAGGATTCGAAAAAGCGGGGTGGATTGTTTGTCTCTTGGTCTTTATAAAAGATTCATTCACAAATTTTTTTTGTACAAGTGTTGAGTGCGATTGGATTCGGATCAAAGTCCTCCCGGTTTGTCCAAGTTTTGCGTTAATATGCAGTTCTCGTGGAGAATTATGAGTGGTGAAGCGCGAGGTTTTTCTTGGTTGTCTGAAGGGCCTGTCCTTTTCTCTCAGAATTAATTTTAAGGGTGATGCGGTTTTTCTCTCTTTTTTAAAAAGATATTTTTGCCTGAATTCGCACTGCCACGATGTTTCCGGAATTGTCTCTTTGTTTTCACCTTACGGAGAAAGGGTCGGATGCGTGTTGCGCGATTTGCATTCCTACGAGGCGGGATGGGCAGTTTTTTTTAAATGTTCACTGCTTTTTTGCATTCTTGGGCATCAGCTTAAACAAACGCACGAAGCTAGTCTATCGGTTTTACACATCACTTTTTTCGTGGCTTTCGTTTTCCTGGTTGCACGACCAGCGGTTTTATTTGACTCCGTTCATCTAATTTTGTTTCCCCTTGGCCGCAAGAGTCTCAGTTCCGTTTTGTCTTTCGGACGAAGTGCGTGTTTGTCAATTGATTTCATTTTCTATAAGGTGGGCATAGTTTCGTTAGACTTAGTTGTCACGCAAACAATTGATGGGAACTTGAAACCAACCATCGGGAACGCGACTTCTTTTTCACGATTCATGAAACGTGTCGGCCCCCTTTTTCTTCGTTCCGTTAGCCACGTCGGGTCTTTGGGTTTCCACAAGTTTTGTGAGCAGATTTCATTTGGCCACGCAAATATTTCACGGTTAGCGAGATGCGTAGATATAAGGACCATGTGTTTTCTGGATGTGATGGAAAAAAATGCATCGATTTAACTGAACAATTCGGAGAGGTGATGAGAACTTTTTTGGAAGGTTTTTATCCTCGGATTCCGCTGTTGAATGGAATGATGACTACAATGCACTCCAGGTTTATGTGGTTGGATTTGATGCTTGAAGTGGCAACGGGAATCCTGAAAATAGACGTTGATCGTTTTTCTGTACTCGAGTGATTTGTCATTTTTCTCTTCATATATTTTCAAATCATTCCCTTGCAGTACTGTATTCCGACGTTTAACGCTTTGGGGACGGAAAGGATTTGAACATACAGTGTGACCCCGAGATACAGATGATTTTACTTTGAAACAAAAATGAAAAAACTCTCCCAGCAGAAATCTGGACACTTATCCATTTCTAGAAAATTTGCATTTGAAAAACAATTTTTGATATCTCTTGAAAATTGAGATATTTACATTCACAAAAATTAAAGATAGCTGTCATTACGAAATTACGTTTAATTCACAATCAAAAACGTTGTGCTTTTTTTTAAAGTTGTTTACATATTTGTATAGCAAGGCTTTTTCTTTGTTTTTTGAGCTCCTTTTGATGTCAAAAGATCCGATTACATGCGGTTATTTTCTGCATTGTGAAGTTGAGAAAACTTTTTTCCATTTTCTGTGTACAGGAGGGAACAGTACTTAATCTTACTTTTTGATGAGCAGAACCACTTAAATATGTTGGTCTATGGGAAAACATGATCCAACATATGGACAAGATCTAAGCACCAAACATGACTGCATTCTGGGGTCCTGCTGAGGCTTACCCTGACAAATGGAAAATTTCACTTCAGGGAGACTTCACATTTTATCAAATCTGGCCCAGCATTTGGACAAAGTCTCAAGATAGAGACACACTTTTTAAAAATAGAAGAATTCAATGTGACAAAATTTTGATAATTCTGGACACATTTTTATTTTCAAAAATGTGATTTAATTATACATTGAATCTAATTCATGTTCAAAAACAGAATAAGTTTATGCTTCTTGTTTAAGTTTTTCCATCATATGTTCACAGTACTGTGCAGCAAGACTTGCTCTTGTTCTTTGCTTCTTGAGCTCCTTTTGATGTCAAAATATTATATTCTATGGAATTCTCTTCTGCCCAGTTATCTTCTGTTTTTTGAAGTTGAGGAAAACAATTTTTATTATACTTTTGGGGGACTAATTCATAATTTTTGAGAAGCAGGAGAACCAATTAAATATGTTTGCATTCAAGTCTGTGGGAAGATGTGATCCTGCATTTAAGGTTCCAACAATTTAAGGACAAGTTCAATTAGGCATAAATTATGTCCGCATCTCGGGGCCCCACTAGCTGTATTTTCTGCTGAAAAAACATATGTTTCAGGTATAGGCAAGGCACATCCGCCAGCAAGTTCAGTGCATGGACGTACAGTATTTCCTATATATACTGCTTGTACTGTATATGGGTTACAGTCGTTACAGCTTTGCGTGATCGTCCATCCGCGTCCAATAGCTTCGCTCCCTCCCGCCAAGTGGCGTCCCTCGCCGAGGAACTACGGCGTCCCAAGGCTATTTGATTGCTTCCTGTTGAAGGCGGCGAAAATGCCTTCGCCCAGCCAAGCTCCAAGTCGAAGAACAGACGTTCGTTCGGTTGGGCTGAGTTTATTGTGACTGTACAAGTGCTGAAGCTCGATGAGGTTGTCGGAAGCGGACCTCGTTGTTCAATTTTAATTTGTTTTTAAACCTCTAACATGAGCTTTTCATTCGCTCATTTATTCACGAGTTGAACTCCGTATTTTGTCAGTTGAGCGTGTTAATTCGTGCCGAGAATTCACTCGTCGCATTAGGCTGATTAGAGTACAATAATATGCTTTCATATTGAGAGGTTCAATGCAAATGTTTCTGGAAAACGAATCTACCGTATAAGTGAAATTTGCCGCGGCTTCAAAATTATTCTCACATTTTTGTCTGCATTCCGGGATGATCCATCATGAAATAGTGCATGTCATTCCAAGTGGTTATTTTCTCATGTGGGCAGTATACTGTACTATATTACCCTATATAGGAAGTGTTTCTGTTCTGCGTGGCATAAATTAGTGTGATTTGACTCAATGGAAGACATATCTGATGCATCAAATACATGGATCAAAAGTTTTGTCAGGACTCGACATTTATGTTCGTTGGGTGGTGAACTTGGTGATGAAGAATCCTTTCAACAATTAAAAAATGCTGGATCAATAAACAACTTTAAGCAAGTTGTTAATTTGATCATTTTTTTTAATCGATTGTCTAGACTTGTAAAATACTGTAATGCCTTTTAAAAGTTCTTGCCCATGAATATTGAACATTTTATGCAACATTCACATGAAATTAGCAAATATACTCCAATATAGAAACCCGGCGACTATTTAAAAAATGATCAAAGCTACTAGTGTTTTTGATGGAATCTGGACAATACTTGAACATATTTGGGTCGATTTAAAAACTCTTCATTTTTCGTTTTGAGATGTACAACTACCGTAATAACCATAATTTTAAAGGTTAAATTTAAAAAATAATGTATGAAAAAAGCTGTATTTTTCTTGGCGCATCAAATCAGTCTCTATATTCGCCCAGAAAGACAAAAAGAAAGGATAGGAGTAAATAGTCGGTGTCAGAACTTATGAATCGACCCTCTCTTTTTTCTGTTTTGATTATAATTCATGAAATTTTAGAGATGTTTAACAAAATTCCATGTGTGGGATCTATTGCGAGAAAATGGCTTTCGTACCCCCTTCTGTTAGTTGAACCCATGAATGAATCTTTGGGTTGGGTTCTGAAAACGGACTTGCATATATGAACATTAAAAAAAAACCATAATAAAAAAAACACCGGCTGTGATGACCGCGCTCCGAAGCGAGAGAACTCGTAATTTTATTTTCATAATTTCGAGTTCGTCACTTGTCGGTCCTCGCACCTGAACCACGTTTTCGTGACCAAGTACTGAACGTGAAGTACCGCATTTCACTCGTCGCTCATATTTTTTTCTTTGCTGTTGCCTATAGAAGAACCGTCAGAGGAATGATGATGAATCCTCGTTTGCGAGTGCGTCAGTTTCGTGCTACTTCCATGGACCTTTTTTTATGTGGGATTCCTGTTTGCTGTTGATGCGACAGCTTGATTGTTCAGCACTGGTTCTCGACTTTGCAGGGTTAATGGGTACAGCTAGTGCAAATTAGAGCACGACTTTTCAAGCAATGGTACATTTTTAAAGAGGTATATACAGAAATACAGGATCAAACAGTGAAGTGGGTCCCATACTAATCTCAAAACTAATTTGTTCCAGGTTTTTCTTTTCTGAGAAGGGTGTCAGAAATTACCTTCATCAGGTTACATTTTTAATTGACTTTTCTTAATTATTCACAATCTGGGGCCCCGACATGCGGACAACTCATAAAAACTTATAATAAATTTGGTATCTGGACATTATTGTCCAGAGATTGGGACTCAGCCTTCATTACAGGAAAATTTAGACAATCAATTTTTTTTTTAATTTCTGATGCAACTTCAATAATTTTGATCTTACATGCATGTATAAAAATTAAAAATAAATCTCGTCATAGATTTACTTTGATTCATAATAAAAAGGCTAATTTTGTACTTCTCTTTTTAGTTTTCCCCCAAACTGTTTACAGTGTGAGAGTTTTGTTTGTTTGCTTTTGGTTTCCTCTTCATAACAAAATGGCAGATTCTGTGTGGTTTTATTTTGCCCAGCTATTTTAACTAACATCATAGTCAAGAATACTTTTTCTGCAGACTTTTTCAGAGTTTTTGCCAAAATGGAAAAGAATTGAAAAACTTTCCCATTGATGTACAGTATATGGGAAAATGTAGTGGAACATACAGACCTTCTGACTCACAGACACAGTCCAAGAAGTACATTTTAAGTCTTGCATCTTGGTGCACAATGCATTCAATAATTGACGCGTTTTGTACACCTCTTAGGTGACGCTGGAATTAAGATATAAAAATTCATCAGAATTTATGGTAAATTGGAATTTACTGTGAAGACCACTTAAAGCTTGGACAACTTCACCTGGTCCGATGAAAATCTGGATGATCTACTGTGAGAAACCACAACATCAATCAAGTTGTTTATTTGTGCGGCATGTCAGGCAAGATTCCTGAACTGCTGGACGAGATTATTTACCAATAAAAACTCCACCATGATTATGCGTTAAAAATTCGAGGCTATACCACATTTTCTCAAGTACTATATGTGCCCTTATACATAGAGGAAGCGGACTTCAATTAAAATGGGATGCAAATAGCTTGGACCCTAAAAGAGGTACTGTATAATCGTAAAAAAGCTTTTTTAGAGAGGTGGACTAAATAAACCTAGCACGTTGGGAAAAATTAGCAAAAAAGGTGCGAATTTCAGATTGGTAACAGATGACAACAAATTAAAGTCTATTGAGTGCTTTAGTAAGCTTCCGAAGTGCCCAAAGATTGAAGTTAATCTTTTTTTCGCTATGAGATCAAGTTCAAAACCCTCTGTAACGTTGTATCAATTTTTTTTTTCACTGTGAAACTTCTTTTATTGGTTAATTAGTTTAATTTTTTAATAAACTATTTTTCCAAAGGACTCCGGGAATTGAAGTTTTTTAGATTTGAAGGAAAAAGTCTCTGAGTTAGAGATAATATATTGTTCCTGAGCGAATTCAGGCAGGGTCTAAACACAAATTTGACTTATGTGGGCAGGTTTAAGTAAATGAGATTCAAAGGGAATCATGATCATATAGAGCTTGTATTACAATACGTTTTATTCAAATGATTCTGCATACTTTTCAAAATTCTCAATGAGAAACTTTTTTGCCAGAATAACTTACTTCCAAGATACTATGCTCACAAAGTAACAATTATATAATTGATTTTCTCTTTCCTGTGTCAATAAAATAAAAAGCCTCTAGAAAATTTGAGTCATGCAAGTTTGAGAGAAGGAGCCTTTGATTTTGATATTTTTTAATGCATTGTTTCTTAGGGAATCCAGATGGGGACCAAATAATTGATTTAGGAGGCAGTTGAGTTATTGAGGTTTAACTGAATATCTTTTGAGTTTGTTATAATAAATTATCTAGATGCATCATCAGAGCACCTTCTTTTCTCATGCCCAGTATTCCACAGCTACAGAAACAAGCTTCTCAAAGATTTGGGACTTTTGAAATTCAATGAAAAGGCTCTTTCCAAAATCTTAAAGGACCAAGATGAACTGCTTAATTTATATGATTTATCTTCAAAGATTCTCTCAAAATTGTTCAATCAACTAAGCCTTATCTAGGAGCACATGTTGAACACCTTGTGCTTTAAATATGGGTTTAGTAATTGCCTTGCTCTGCAATTCTTATTATTGGCATTTTGCTTTTGTTATCAGGGAGGGGAAGAAAGTGTATGCATTTACATCAGTTGTGCAATGGTACATTTTGGGATTTATTCTCTTTTCTTTCAATATGCGGCTTATTTCTCTGTTTTCCTTTCTGATGTGATGGAATGTGTTTGGGTGAATTTGGGTGGGGATGGGGGTTTGGATGCAGGAACATTGCTTGAACCTTGTGAATGCCAAAAATAAGCAGAAAATAATGCTTGCTGTTCAATTCAATTCAAAAATTATCTACAAAAACAAATGTTTTTGCTTGTTCCACTGGCTTTCTTGTAAGGATATTTTATTTACCATATTTACTCGAGTACCACACGCACCTTTTTTCTCAAATTTCAGAAGAAAAAAAGGGGGTGCGCGTCATAAGCGGGTACAAATTTTTCAAGAAGTTTTAGGAAGTTATGTGAGCATTATACTTAATTATAAGGGAGAAATTTGGAAAAAAATGCAACAATAAAACTTTTTTGTTGTGAAAAAGATGAAAATTGATCAGATTTTTGTGCAATTTGTGTCTAAAGTCAATTTTTTGTTTTTATTTTCAAAATTTTGTGGTTTTAGATTCACTAAAAATTGGGGTGCGCGTCTTACTTGGGAATAAGATTTAAGCCAAATTTCCAACTGAAAAACCCCTGTGTGCGCCTTACTTGAGGGCGTGTGGTACTTGAGTAAATACGGTATATCATGCAGCAGGATTAAATCAGATGCTTGTGGAAAGTTATTTCAGCCTCTTCCCCAGGAAGCTGGCTTTTTTTTTTTTTTTCGTTCAGCCGTGGACAGAATTGTACATGGGCATACTGTATTAGTATACGGGCCCACGTCTGGCCGGGTTAGGATCGCGATGTGATTCCTGGCGCCCATTGCCCAGCACCATACGGCGGTGCTGCTCATTGTGGGTCGCATAGGAACTGGAAATACCCGAGGCGAACGAGTCTCGTTGCGGGGAATGGGGCCAAACGGTCAGCGTTGTATTTTACTGGGCGACCGTGTGCGCAACGCAACCGCAGGGACGCCGCCGCGGGAACAGCGAGCGAGGACCGCCGACCAGCGGCGCCGCCATGCAGTGCTGCACTGGGCTTGATTCGGTGTCTGTCGCCTGATCGTGAAGCCTTCTTTCTCTCTTTTTTTTGGTTTCTTATCCCGGCTGATTAGCAACAGTGATTATTATTTATTATTATTCTGTCCCGGAAAGAAGTGAGTGCAAAAATCTCGTCGAGAAAAGGTTTGGATTTTTGTTTTTAGAAATTTTTGTAGAGCCGAGTTTCGTTTTACAAAGTCCTTGAAATTGCGGTAATTCAGGGTTTCGTATAGGGGCTGAACCGAAGAGTCGAGTTTGCATGCTTTTGGAACTCGTCTGATACAATTTATTTCATGTTGTGGTTGTTCCAAAAGCTAGCTTACGATTTGTTTTGGCGTTTCGTCAAATTTGTACAAGTTCATTCTTCCCATTCAATTCCTCACTTTAACATCAGTGTAAATTTACTTTTTTTTGCGTTAAGCACAGATTTGTATGTTGCTAAAAATTACTCTTGGATAATCGAAGTCTGAATTCCGACGCATCTCACAGACTTCAATCTTCAATCTTTGGGCATTAACTTCAATCTTTGGGCATTTTGGAAGCTTACTAAAACACTCGCTAGACTTTAATTCATTGTCATCTGTTACCAATCTGAAATTCGTACCTTCTTTGCTAATTTTTCCCAGCGTGATGTTTGTTTAAGGGGTACGATCAAGTCGGATTTTCCCTTGATCATTTGAAAGTTTTTTTTAGGAAATATTCCGAAAGAATGTGAGCATTTGGTTTAGATTTTCATATACAGTGCGGTATAATTTAAAAATGCTTGGATAATTTAAAGGTAGTGGTTTTTAGCTTTAAAATTTTCAGGACTTACACTGCAGAAATATTAATGCTGAAATTTCAAAAGTTCAATCACGAAAAATAATCAATTTTTGAAAGTTTGGAATACGTGTTTTATGTAAAACAAGCACTCGCGCAGTTTGTCTTCATGGGAATTTATAATTCGTGCTGTGAATAATTTACTAAAATTTTTCTCTCGAGTTTTAATTGTACTTTGTCAGGACATCCGGGTTCCCGAGGATTACGATGCAAAGGTTTTCGCTCCTCTTGCGTATCTAATTTTATATGCGCATGTGTGTTTTCAAGTGTGGGGCAACAGACCTCGAGATTTTTCCTCGTCATGAAAACTTCCTGGAATTCTTATCTCTGTTGAAAAAATATCTCCACAGGCTGCAGCAAAAATTGTGAAATTCGGATAATACGCGCAAAAAAAGTATTTCACTTCGAAAATGAACATTTCATAAAAAATTTAAGCAACATCACATTGAAATAGCCTAAACGAATCATATGGAAATCATGTGAGAGGAATGTTCCTATGGAAAAATTTCTGTCAAGCATTTTTTCCATTGACATTTACCTCTGAAATGTCCTGAGTATAGGCCGCGCCTTCTATAAGTTCTTGCGGCCTATGGCTATTCTAGAAAAGCTCTGTTACAGTTGAACTTCTCTAAGTCATTATTTCTAGGGACCATAAAAAATCGACTTAAGGAGGTTTCTAGTTAGGGATGAAACAAGCATTTGTTTCCAGAAACATAAAATAATTGCAGGGAATTGTAAATGGTGATATTCTGCACCTTAGAAATTACTTCTTCAATGAGTTTACTGTAGCGTGAACTTGGAGGCAAGAGTTCATTTGCCAAAGTAGTCTGTAACTTCCTTTCAAAACACATTGAGTTACTTGTTTTATTGCTTTTATTTTTCATGTACAGTATCAAGGCGATAACAGCCAAAAGGAGGCAGAAAATTTGACTTACAGAGGGTTAGGGAGGTTTTTGGAATATTTTTTTTTTTCAGGAAATTCAGATGGGGACTTTAAAATAATTTGGCTCTGGGAGTTATTTGACTTAGGGAGGCTTGACTTATCAAGGTTCAACTGTAAAAGCTTTTCGGCTCATTTATTTTGGGGATTAAAGCACGGCAAGCTAAGAATGATTCCTCACAATAATTTCGATTTGGTCACTGCTGTATTGTTACAGTATTTATCTTTAAAGAAAGGTAAAAATCAAAGGTTCCTTGCCCCCATCTGGTTCCAGTGGCACTTGGCCAACCGGTCCTTGACACGCTTTCTGCCTGTGCCGAGACCCAATCAGTGATGACGAACCTCGTCAGTCGATGCTCGGATTCAGTCCGGTTTTTGAAACGGTGGTGTTGCAATCGGGGTTTGGTACTTTGTCGGGCTTCAATGCATTGCAATATTCCATTATGTATCGGTAGCTGCGATTTTTCAAAATGTGCTTCAAGGAACGCCACTGGAAACCCCAGCACGATCAAGTGCGACGATTGGTTCAGGTCATGATCTGACAGAACCCGTATCACTGGATAGAAACTGGGTGCTGAGGATTACTGAATTTTTCTGATTAAATTATCTGTGAAAAACTAATGGTTATTTTCTTGCCGTTAATGTTTTTTGAGGACTGTCAACGAAATTGTTGCAAACCTTGTTTACTGGATTCCAAGTCAGTATTCTTGGTTAAATGCGCATACTTTTTTTCCTCAATTGATTTCAATTCCCATTTTAATTGGTATATAATTCTCTGCACAAGTTGACTCTTTCGTGCTTTAAATGATTAAACTGTGTAATTTTTTTATATGATTCAGTGAAGATATCTGGATATTCAAACATTGCGAGACAAATTTTCATCAGTGGTTGCAAAGGTCGGTTTACACATTGTGATTACTTTTATTTTTATTCTATGTCCATAATTCAAGATAAGAAAAGACATTTTCGTCAGTCTTGAAGTTCCAATTGTAATAGACGGAATTTTAA
Source organism: Notodromas monacha (assembly GCA_905338405.1). Taxonomy (NCBI): domain Eukaryota; kingdom Metazoa; phylum Arthropoda; class Ostracoda; order Podocopida; family Cyprididae; genus Notodromas; species Notodromas monacha. The sequence continues at coordinate 60,486 of CAJPEX010000677.1, forward strand.
GTCAAGTACGGTATCAACATTTAATTAGTTATTAACCTTGTTTCATATACAGTATTTGCTTGATCAGGTTAATAAATGGAAAAAGACAGAGTTGAAGTTGAACAGCATCTAAGGGAGAATATGAGGTTTACCTTCACATGCATATTCTGGTTGTTGAGGTGAAACTAAATACAGTACAGGTGCTACCTTACAATTTGACCCTGATCTGTTGCCAAACTAGGATCAAATCGGGAATTTGTTGAATTGCAAGACAGTCCACTAAATGTAAAAATATAAGTTTAAAAATGCAAACAAGTGGCCAGCACAGGTCAAATTGTTGGGCAAGGGTTAAATACCTCCCTGCAAATTTGACCGTTGAATTCCAGGATGGTTGAATTGCGGGATGGTAAAATTGCAGGACAGTTGAATTGCAAGATACCACCTGTATATGAAAAACAGTACCTGGAAAAATCTTCTTCATGATAATGTCCAAGAACTGACAATCATGTCCGAACTAAAAGCAAGAATGTTTCATGATACGGCAATTTTTGTTATGGTGATGCTGATTGGGGAAGCTACCAGAAAATGTCATTTGGGTTTTAAATTTATTCCTGAAACTAAAGATATTTCGTTTTTAATGTATACAGAAAGTATATTTTGATTATTATTCATGTTGACCACACAGGTTTGGAGGATTCTTGATTCTCAAGTTCGTGTACGGGAATCGGCAGACTTCAATATACATCCTCGGCTTTATTTCTTAAATTCATGAGTTTCAAAATTTGAATCACATTTTATCCAGAGGACATTAGACGACGATGTAACAATATGACGCTGAATAGGACGATGATGTAATGTCACGAAAAGACATGTTCAAAAACCCCGCAGGCTGTGCTGAATTGTTTCTAGTCGCGCTGACGAAACTTATCAACCAACTCTCAGACTTGCACAACCTTCGCTTCTTTTGTAAAAAGCAAAAAAAAAAAAAAGAAAACACTCCTGTGTTTTTAAATATAAAATTTGGCGCCTTTCGACAAGGGTTTGCGTAGATATTTTTTTTCGAAATTCTTCTGTTATTTTGAAATGCCTTGTTTTGGTGAGATGAAACACGAGTTGGTGAACCGTTGGTGAGAATTGAGCAGCGAATGACGCAATTCGGAAGCTCTGCTTCGAGGGCTGCCTTTGGCTTCGTTTCGGGAGTCGTGCTTTTCATGGTTGTGAAATGCTATAGGGGAGATTGCTATATAGTCGATCTGCTTGCAACACCCTGCTTTTTTGCATTTTTATTCATTCATTTACAGCAGCTTGCAATTTTTCTCTGTTTTTTTTTGGTGGAAAGTACAGGACTGTTCTGTAATTTTCATAATTTATAATTGTGGTAAAGCCAAGATTGAGTTATCAAGCTCGATCTGGAATTGGCGGAGCATCTTTTGGGGTCAATTTTTATGGCGATGCCTTTCCGGAAAATTTTATTCAAGTCTTTTTTCTTGAGTTATAGACAAAATTACAGGTTGTTGAGTTGCAATTTCAACCAATTCAAATTGCGAAGCGGTTGAATTGCAAGACACTTTGTAAAATTGAGAAATATCAGCACAAAAATGCAACAACAAAACATGGCCAGAGCAGGTCAAATTCCAGAGCAGAGGTCAAATTGAAAGTCAATACCTCTGTGCAACTTTGACCATCAAATTGCTGGATGGTTGAATTGTGGGAGGTCAAATTGCAAGGTATCACCTGTGTTCCTATTACCTAATTTAAAGGAGTTCTACATTAAGCTTTCTTCTGTGAGAAGAAAAGCTTAATTAGGAATCTTCGTCTTCAAGAAGCTGAAGGCCTAATAATTTACAGCAAAAAACCAACCTTTGAAATTTTATTCAGCATCGCGTTTTCTTTCAATTTATGGTCCATAATTGGCAAAAATCCGTTTTAAATCTTTTTTGAATCGAAAAACGCAGTTAAGACTTTCTACCTGAATCATTCACGCGTAAGGTTTTATTAGTTCCTAATGTTCTAAAGTTCTAACTATCCGAAGTGCCATAAAAACGAACTTTTCTCTCTACATTTCGCAAATTTGCGTCATTGTGAGAAAAATTTTTCTGTTTTGAGTCAATTTCACACAAAGGGGACCACTTAGGTAAACAAAACAAAAATATATATGTATGACAGATATTGCACAAGAATTTAAGAAAAATTTGAATGAAGAAAATAAACCACACCAAGAACCAAATTGTCCAAGAAAAACGAAGCATAGAAAAACTTCGTAATATGCACTTGAATACTTTTTGAAGGAAGTCCGTAGTATAGGTGAAAATTTACTAATATGTTTGATCTAAAATTATACTTTCGTGTTTTAAGTATATTTGGGACTGACTATGAATGTCTATATATAGTTGAAACATTCAAGAGAGTACGGAAAAAAATGATGCATTTAAGAGAACTGAAAAAATTTCATATCCCACCCTTGCCTCTCATTGACCTTTTCTGTATAGTTGCGGCATTTTCTCCTCGCCGGCATTTTCCTCCTGACCCCCCAGTCTATTCAACTCGCATCCCGTCTTCAATGTTTTGACCTCAGTTGCTGCATTTCCGACTGATATCGATAAAAGGTGAGGAATGAAGAAGAAAAAAAGTCAGCCTCGAGGGTTTTTTTATTTTTAGACACAACCTCGTCGACTGAATAGAATAGAAGAATGCAATAAATTGTCTCCTTCGAAACTATGTGCTCATGAGAAGCGAAACAGCGTGACTCGAGTTCATGGTTCAGGTCTTCTGCGTCCCACGCCCTGTATGCGAACTGGAATTCGTCATTGAACTGCGGTTGCTCCTCGTCTTTAATGTGATGCGACTGGGTTTCTTTGAGCCACAGATCAGCATTAGTGGATATTTCGTGTCCTTGAAAATTAGCCACGTCCTTGCGGAAATTATTTCCGGCTTAATTTCTGGTTTTATTGCTTTTCCAATGCATCAATTTTAATTTTTGTTACAAGTCTGGGAGAAAAAAAAAAACTTGATGATGGGTTTGTGGAGCTTTGTTAGTCTTGACTCTTGAGGACTCCTTTATGGATGTAAAGTACTATGAACCCTTGGACAGCAGTGCAAAGTTTGACTTTTTTTTTTTTTGGTTGGGCCTGCATTCAATTTTTACTCAAGGTTATGCAACCCCTGTCAGGTAGGGAGGGGCAAGGTTGGATTTTATCTGGGATAAAGAAATGCTGGGAAAGTCCTAGGTTGGACTTTTTCCAAAGTGACCTCTAACCCGTGCTCCTGGCTTTCAAGCTTGAATTTAATCTTAAATGGGGGAAAAGCACAAGGCCAGGGGAAAAAAGTGAGCCTTTCAGACATAATTTTTTTTCAACTTAATAACATGTTTTTTTTTTAATCTCAGGATTTTCCAAGACTTTGCTCTGCACACACTGTCATGGTTTTTTTAATGTCATTCTTGAGTGCACCCAAAATCTGCAAAAAAGTCCAACTTTGCTGCAGAAGGGTAATAAATACTGTATATATTTACAGTTGAACCTCTACAAGTCAAATTTCAAGGCACCAGCAAAAAATTTGAGTGATTCTATCAATTAAACAAGCATTTTTCATGGGAGGGATAGAAACACTCATGAAATTGTAAATGTTGATATTAAATTGCTCCTTTAAATATGTTTTCAGGATGCTGAACTTGGAGGCAAGAGTTCATCTGCCCAATTAGTCTGTCAGATCCTTTCAAAATGATCAAGTTAATTTTTAAATTTTTTTTCCAATGTCAAGAAAATAGTATCCCAAAGGTATAACTAATTTAGTTAGGGAGGTTTGAGATGAAAATCCTTCAAGTTAGAGGCATTTTTAATGCATTGTTTTAAAGGGAATTCAGAAAGGGACTATAAAAAATTGATTTATGGAGGCATTGGAGAGGTTCAAGTTTTTTTTAAGGCTCAATTGTAATATTTGTCTAACCTACATGGAGAACTTAAATTTCAACTGACCAAAGGTTGGTATAGAAAGACAAAGACAGAGTTGAAAGTGCACCTCATCCCTTAGAGGAATTCAGGTTTCCCTGCCCCTCATGAGTAATAAATTTTTTGAATTGAAATGCAACCTGTTAAAAGCCACAAAATTCATGACAATAATTCTAAAAAATCTTCTAGTGAGAATCGCGCAAACGGTCGAGACAGCGATTGTAAGAATTGTTCGTCTTGCATTCTATTATTAAGCCTCAACTTTAAGTAAAACCGGTTTTTTATCCTTCGGTGACATCATCAGAATGACAATCTCCTTTTGTGGAAATGCAAATTATTTATAATCAATGTGAAGATTCCTTGAAAGGTCAATCTGTGATCAGAAAGGTGCTTCAGTCATTGCAAGAACTGAAAGAAATAATCCTTTACAAATAAATACAGTAAAAAATAGCTTTAAAATATCTTCTGTGTCCCCACAGTGGTTCGAAGGATGTCAACAGAAACCCGGACATGCAACAAACTTCTGTTTGAAGAACTAACGAAACTTTTAAAGCTTCCCTCGTATTTTGTGCCATGAAAGTGTTACCAAAGCGCAAATGTCATCTCTTTCACACCATACACGGCAAAATTGATCCGCGAAAGTTCGCATCACTAACAGATTATTATTAAACGACATATTTCAAAAGCTGTTTCATGACAGGAGGTCAAGTCACTCACAGCTGCTCACTTTAAAAAAAATGCAATAACCCATTCATAAACTTTTTTTTGCCGCGAGCCAAGAGAAGAAAGGCGCACAAAGATTTAGATAATGTTGTGAGCTCGTTTCAAAGTAGCAGGATGATGACTGTAATCCAATCTTCAGTCCTTTTTTTTTACTTGTTCATTTCTTTTGGTTCAAGCCATTGGCTTACGAAGCCTCGGAGTACTGGCCAAGGTACTTTCCAGATGACCGCCTTTCGCTCTGGTGCACTTCGAGGGAATGTGGGTGACGTGTGGATGAAAGAAAGGGAAAAAATAAATATATACGGTATATAAAATGTACACGCTGTTCACAGTAAAAGACAATCATCCAATTAATTTTAATGAGGGAAGCAAACGCTGAATATAATTCAAGACGAATCCAAAACGCTTTCAATCGAGATACAATGCTTATATGAAAGAAGCAATTCAAGAAATTGTCCCATAATTGTATTCATCATTCAATCGAAACTTGGATTAGAGAATAGACGAAAGCATCAAAAGCTCATTAATTTTAATCCCACGCTTTCATAAACATTTTGCACCGTCTTTTTGCTTGCTCTTAAAATATTCAGGAAGCATTTCGATCATATTATATAGTATCGTAACTATGATTTATTTCTTTAGCTTTCCGAATGACACACAAAGTCGTAAATCGAACGCTCCAAGAATAATTTATAACGGGACAGTAAGAAAGAATGCTGCCGGGCCAGTATAAAAGCATGATCAAATGGTATTAAATAGTCTATATAAAATAATATACAGTAATAAGAGACCAAGTTTTATGGCCGAGTTATGTACGCAAGATTCCATTCACGTTCGACGATCTGAAGTTGATTTCTTGGATAAGCCAAAAGTTCACCCCAATCAAAAGACCAGCATTTTAAAAACGTTACTTCTGAAATCACTGACAAAACATGCAGAAATCTCTAATGTATCGTACAGTATTTGTAAAATTATGAAATTTAGGAGTAAAGTATAATACATCGAGCGTTCGTTTCCGTGTAGATCTTCTGCATTGCCTCATTTGACCAAGGTTTTTAGCTTAAAAATTTGAAATCGGCAGTAAAAAAAAATTTTTCATACGTCGTATTTAAAAAATGATGAGTACTATGCCTTCAGATTGACAGATTTGAGAAATACTCATACGCAAATTTGAAAAATAGCTCAAAAAATGAAAAAAAATTTCAGCTTACAACAGTAACAGACGAAATGAACTCATGGATTGATGCCTCCTTACAGATTTTGAAAATTTTGGAAACTTGCAACTTTCCTTCTCCACAGCGGGAACAAATGTATGAAAATAATCATGAAGTCAATTGCTGGGTTTGGCGGTTGGTGGAATACTTTGAAATAATAAAAAATATTGATTTCATGGTTTCTCCTAAGATATGTTTGACATTTTTTTTAGCTCATCTCGTAAATGTGCAAATAAAACTTTCTTTCTAGATATCAACCATCAAGAAGACGTATTTTGAAAGGCTATGTAAATTCCTGTGAGCAATTGAAAAATAAAGCTTTTCTTGAACTTTCCATCTAACTTCAGGACAATAAATGGTTTTTGAAATCACACTCTCCGTGATCAATCTGCGGAAAACGTGAAACCCAACATTCCTGAATTCCTGAAACCTTTACGCATAAAGCAGAAAAGACTAACTTTACGAAGAAAGTAATACTGAAAGATTTGATGCGTAATATTAAACTAATGAAGTTCGCAGTTGAATGTTTTTGCCTAAAACCGCGATTGTGTAAGCGTACTTGGTGGCTATAAATGTTTCTTCATGCTTATTTTGTGTGTGAAAAAGATTCCTAGCCAGTGTGTGTCTGTTATATAGCACATATATAACTTGACTGTATACTTTGAAAATGATGATCTCATTAAACACTCATAGCAGCGAATTTCAACTTTGTCAAATTGTGAGACAATATCGCCGAGATTTACATCTATTCCTCTCATCTGATTTTGATCCAAGGTTTCCGACCTTGGGATTCCATTCCGCCGTTTTCAAAATTTTTCGGCGGTAATGTGTACTTCTATCGGGGCCAAAATTAAATAAACGATCCAGGAAAAAGGATTTATCGATGATGATCGCGAAGCAATTCAGTTGATGCGGAAGTAAACCGCATTCTTTCGAGTGTATACTATATACACCTGAACCCAAACCTGCGGCAGCTCGATCATTCATTCGATAAAAGGAAAAAAAAGAGACTCAGACACCGGGAAGAGAGCGAACGAAGTGTCTTCCGCGTCCGGGTCATTTCTTTTACCAGTCAGAGCTTTATATACAGTAGTGTTCTTTTTACGTCATATTCAATGTTAAAAAAAACATCAAAGCGTGACTGCGTAAGAAATTGTTATTTTCTTCCCTCTTTGTCCTCGCCTGTTTCCAGAACATTAGACAAGACTTGTAAGCTGGTTATAACGTCAGATCGCTGGAACGGCGTCATCTAGAAAGTTTTCTGTTGTTTTTGTTTTTAACGAGGTACTCATTTTATTCCTTTTTTTACGCAACGACTCCGCAATTAACGTCAAGTCGTGACTTGGTCGTGGGAGGAATTATAATCTAATAAACCCCGAGGGATAAGTTCAGGAAACGAAGAATCATTTTTTCTTTTCTTCAAATTAATCTCTGCGATGAAAGGAGCAATTTTATGCGCTAGTTTCTTCTGTCGGTCGATCAAAAATCGTGACACTCGCTGACCGCGATAATTTCCCGAGTTTCCGACTTACGGACACTTGATGGATTTGAGCGACTGATGGTGGTGCTTTTTGTTTCAAAGCAAATGGTAATTCGAATTCGAATAAATGCAAATACGCAAATGGTCTTGTCCTGCATGAGCAAACGCTGCTTATTTAAATACGTGTTCCGATTTTTCCTCTGACAAGAATGGCGTCTTTTTATTCGGAGGACTGGGAAGAATTTATATATGCCTTTTGTACAACACCTTCATTAACATGCAGGTTTTCATATCTGCTTTAAAAGCTGCACGTTGATTTATTTCTCAATTTATCAATCTGAAGGCATAATACTCATCATTTTGCACGTTACGACAAATGAAGAATTTTCTTTAGTGCTGCTGTCAATTTTTTAAAGCATGAATTCCTTGGTCAAATTTAGCCATGAGGAAAATCTACGGAAATTAAGGACATCAACCTTTCCTCAATATCTTATACTGTAATCGTGAATGTCAGAATATTTCAAATATCATAAGTTAAAGATTTTTTTTCGTGTTTTTCGGTAATTTCAGAAGCATCACTTTTTAGATGGGCTAAGGGTTCACCAGAAGAACATGGAAAACAATTGGTGGAAATCTTTTACTGCATTAAACCTCAATTTTTGTAATTAAAAAAATAGCGAGAGGCTTTTGGTTCATCTAGAATTCTAGACTTTAATACTGTAATTTAGTATCACTTCATGAACATTTTGAGCGTAAAATATTATGCAACGAATATTTCTGCCCATAAATACATTTTCTCAAGAATATTTTCAAATTTCTGTACGTGGCAGCAACATTTTTGCGGGATGGATCATTCGTATTTTTATCCATTTATTAGTCGAACTTTGACTCGAATTATTTTGCTACTCATCTGTAGTTTTTTTTAGCCTTTTAATGCCCACAAAACAACATCATAAACGTGCGGATTTAAAATTTTCAATTATAATCCAAAAACTTCGCAGTTCTTTTCATTGTCGAACTGAAACTATTTTATGACTAAACAGAATATGCGTATTTTAGAGGAAAACATAATACCGGTCCAGTTTTTTCAGAGGCGCAGTTAAAATGAAGCCATTGGGACCATCAAAAGTCTTTATGAGGAAATTACTTCTATTACTTTGAAACTCTAATAAAATTTTAGATTGAAAAAAATGCATCAAAGACAAGGATTTTTTCTATCAAGAGTGTAATATTGTATGTTGATGGTAACACTGAGAAGTGCGGGGATTTTGGAAGATGTTCCCAAAAGTTGCACACAATTCTGTCTTAGCGAGGGATTATTTCAAGTACTGTAAAGTAATTACCACTTTTTCTGTGCATTTCTTCAAGATGCTGTTGATGATTATGATGGAGTTCTTGAGTACTCTTGATTGCTGGTATTTTCTTGCCAAGCCTTGAAAGAGTTCACATTCTACTGCATCAAGTTCAAGGTTGAATGGAAAAAGGCGGATCCCGAATGTAAATGACCCGAGATGCAATCAACCTTTCTTGTATGAACAAAGGGGAGGTCCGCAAGTTTAAAGACAGCGCATTATTTTCAATTAATAAAAAATACATTCTTTTTTTTTTAATTCTGAAAAGGCTTTCATTCGCTTTACCGCACGTACGTACATCTTGATTAATAAGTGAGGTATTAGTCCAATCGAAAATATGTCTGATTTCAATGAATATTCCGTACAATAAATCTAATCCGGTCGATTCAGGGACACGTCAGTCTTGCTTAAAATTAATTTCGTCTGATTTCAACGCATTCTTCCACGTAAAATCCCAATGAAGTTGCACGCCTCGTCATCGCATGAGACACGGATAGGCTTTTTTGAAGCTATATTTTTATAGCTTGTTGAAATTTGTATATGATGAAAAAAAAACATTTAAAAAGTGCGTTACCTCGGGTTGATGCTTGAACGATAAGTGCTCAAGCCTCGAAATTTATGGGCTATCCTGAGGAAATCTCTCGACGAAAGGTTCTTTCCGGCTTGCTTGGGATTGCTTTTGTGGGGTTCAAGAGGAAGTTGGGTGGAAAGAATATTTTCCATGAGCATTTAGAACACGATATCCGAACTTGGTCTCCCTTCGTACAACAACACGTTACTAACCTCAGACTTAGTGCACTGCTTGTGCACCGTAGATATGTTCCACGTCTTCGAAAAATAAAATAAACATTTTTTTCGTTTTTACTCGCACGCCGAAGCACTTCACGCTCTGTTGAAGGTTTTTCTTTCCTTGTCCTCCTCTTCTTTAAGATTTCCTCCTTTCCTTTGATTCTTTTTGGGGTTTTTTGAATGTTCCAAAAATGTGCCTCAAGGCGATGAGGACTTTTCCCCGTCGTCATTTTACAAATACTGGTACACTGCAATTTTTCCCTGATGGAGTTTTCGACTTCGGTCAAGGAAACTTGCCTGATATTCTGTGATTTAGCATTGATTGTCATGTCACAGGCAGTCAAATTACGATTAAAAATTCGAATAAAGAAGATCTTTCTGAATACTGTATATGCATGAGGGATTTTGTATTTCATTTTCCGTTTGCTCGGTTTTCCATCCGATCCTTGATCAGGTTAGCTGAAATTTTGTTGAACAAGCTGTCAGGCAAAAGTGCCCAGAAAAGGCAGGAAATTTTGCACAGTGGAAGTGATGAATAAGAATCTCAGTTTAGAGTATGTTTTGAAACGGAAACCTTCATCGCAAATTCCTAGTTTTCCAAAGATACTAATTTCTCCTGTTTTTTTTCGAAGTAGACTTTAATAGAATTACAGATGATTCAAAATACATTTGAAAAATGGAGAATTTACACCCAATGGAATAGGAAACGTTCACAAATTCAAAATCATCCGATGATCATTTTCTCAAGACTTCCCTCGATCCACCCTTTTTTCCGCATTATGAATAATATCTTTATTAATTCCACTGCAAAGCTGAGATTTACGGATTTTTATTATTCGGTTCGACCGTATGATGCAAGCATTTTCTGTCAATTCCGTAGATTATTTATAACATATCGATCAAAAAATTCAGTTTCTTTCTCTCGCACACTCTTGCGGTTTTCTGGAAAAAAAATTTAAGATGACAATGAGTGAAGTGAGGCGTTCGGTCATGATTCGGTCAAATGTTTGCGAAAGTCGCTAATCTGATGAACGCTCCAAATTGAATTAAAGTGAAATGCAGGACAACCTTAAAAGCAAAATTAAGCTAGGGAAAATGATAAATGTTGAAAATTTGTCTCAGCTGTAGTTTTTCTCAAGCAGAATCTCGAACTCCATGTCGTTTAATTAGGTCAACCATAGAACTAGTTTCCATAATTGTTGAAAAAACATTATGATATTTTCAAATTAATATTTTTTGTGATGGAGTTACTGTATTTCCAGAATAGAACATTTTTTTAAATACGCGTTGAATAAAGATCCAGAAAAAGTTTGACAATGAGTGCGTTGAAATGGGAAAGTAACCTTTTTCAAAGTTGTCACTGAGATTCAGTATTACACACAATTCCGCGCGATTTTTTATGTGGATTCCAATAAAAATGAAAATCTGTGTCTTGGTGTTTCCGGTGTGAATTTTCACAAAGAGAAGCGAGTGAAACTTCATTTCGCAGATTTGTTACTATAAAATATCTTACAGGTTTAGGAGCGGTACATGTTGTACTCGTATTTATTTGTGAAGAATTTCTCCAAGATATGTAAAATTGACAAAAATACACGGAATCACTGATTCAACGCTATGAATCCGTCCGGGTTTATTTAACGCTTATTCAGCGATGCAATTTCATGGAAAATCTAAAAAACTCCTTTCCCTCGATATCACAAATTTCCTAATCATCCGTTTGATTGCCATTGCTTCCGGTGCTGGGGCTTCACACGTGTCGTCCTCTTCCTTTTCCGGCGCCCCTCGTGGAATCGCCGCCCGACGACTTTTCCGGCGCCTCTGGAAAAGTGCGTTGGTTCCCAGAGGGGCCTCTTTCTACTTCTTCTGAAGAAGGGGGGTTTCAAAAGTCCTTCGATTCTAACAAAAATCATTTCAGGCAGATGAAGACTATTTTTTTAAATTAAATGATTCGCTGAAAAAGTCGGCGAAGTTGAGATGCAACCAGGCATGATTTGAAGGCCCTCCAATGCTGACCTTGCCGTGGTTGAATCACGAAACATATTTTCAAAGTGTTAATGTGTGTTTTTTTTTGTGCAATCGATTTCCGGTTTGGGTCAGCATTCTCCCCTGAAATTTGCTGCAACAACTGTACTTCAGTAAATCTTGGCTAAATTCTTCAATCTAGCTAAATTTACAATAATAAACAGAATTGCTCAAATCAGAGGGCAAAAATTCCGGTTTCCCAACATGAAAAATTACATAATTTAAAATGTTTTCTTTCGTTTCTCGGGATTAAATTTGGATAGGTCAAACTGGAATACAGTACGCGGCCTTTTCAAGTCGAAATTTAAAAAATAATAACTTGGAGGTTTTTGAGTTGGAAAAGTGTCATAAAAGCGTTCTTTTCCCATTTTTAACGTCTTTCCATATTAACCATTATAATTTAGCGTCCTGTTTTCTCTGGAATAGAAGTTGGAATAAGACCGTTCCCATGTAAACGGGCTAATAAGCGAGTCTCCTTTTCAAAAATCATCAAGTTATATATTTATTGCTCTTTTTTATGAATCCCCAGAATAAAATCCTAAAGCCTTTTCAAAATTTGAGTTGATGTTTGAGAGAGAAAGTCGGGTCTATTTTAAAACGCTTTTCATAATTAAATTAATACATGAACCAAACACACATTTGCCGAAGAGAGATTTCTGACTTCACAAGGTCAAATTTAATACCGTGATGGAATAAAACTTGATATTTTCTTTACTGCATTAGAAATTTCAATTTCAACTGACCAAGGTTGCAATTATAATATACAGAGACAGAATTGAAAAACATCACCACAGACAGAATTTAAAAAATAAGCACTGTGAGGAAATAGGGTATATCTGCCCCTCTTGCATATTTTATGTTTTTTTTGCAGTCGACGAGTCAATGAAATGAAGAAAATAATTTCTGAATCAAATTCAGACATGGACTAAACAAAAATTCAACTTATAAGGGATGCTTTTGATTTACTGAAGGAGGGTTCAGCTTAGGAAGGTCCGACTGTATACTAGACAATAATGGAGGAGGTGGAAGACTTCCAAAAAGCCCCTCATAAGATGTAAAAAAAAAAAGACCAAGAATAAGGCGATGGTGAATGTTGATGGAAAGGGACTTTTGCTTCTTTTTTTTCCTTCTCTTTCCGGGGTTTGCCAGAAGGCAGAGGAAGCGAGCAGCAAGACCGAGTTCCCGTATTTTTATTCCACTGGGGGCGGCTGTTGCTCAGTTTCAGCCTGGGTTCGTTGGACGGCGGCGGCCGCGGCCACTTTCGCTTCTCTGCTCCTTCTTCCTCTCTATATCTTTCCCCGTTACGAAACGTATCCCAATTTGGAGGGTTTGCTTCTTTTTTTTTTCTTCTTCTGCTCTGTTCTGTTTTCGTGCTCTGTGGTTTCTGCCGTGATTTTTTTGTGTGCAATCATTTCCTGCTCTCGGGCTTTGAATATTTCAAGGCACTGCAGGGATTTATCATTGCTTGCTGACTGAGTGACCATGCAAACATATTTCCGGTGGGCGAATGTGGATATCTGTATCACTCTTAAGTATAAGTCTTGATTATGGCTATAGGAAATTAATTAGGGGTCCAAGAGTCATTCGGTTGCAATTTTTTCCCTTTCCTTTCTGAATTCTTGAGCTATGCTAGTTTAACGTGAGTCTGTTGTACAGGATCTTGAGTATTTGCCTGTTAGCGTTGGCTTGAGTTAACTTTCCTTCCTTGGGCTGATTTTGTAAGATTAGGTGTGTCAGGTTCAGTGGCCTCTGCAGGACTAAGTTTACTGATGTACTGTATATATGGTCCAGTTATTTTTGCATAATTTTAATGGAATTAATCGGTATATGTTCCATTATTTATCCACTTTATATCACCCCATTTACTATAGCCAAATTTTGTTATGCAGTAGAATCTTTTTTTAAATTGTTGATTGCAAAAAAATTTGATTTTAAGATCCATATTTGACAACAGTTTAACTTGAATATCTCTGAAGCAATTTTTTTAATAAAGCTGTTTTCTGGTCCTATTCGCTTGGGAATAACAAAACTTCAATCTAAAAAAAGTGATCTTGAAAAATATTCAAAAGTCTGAAAAAAATAAAATAAAAAATCTTCCCAGAAGAATAAAATAATGCAGCAAGTTTTAAAGATACAGTTCAAAAAATATTTTTGGCGGTTTATTCATTATTTCCATGACAAGAAATTGCATGGGTATTGCTCAACTACGAAAATATACACAGAAACTTCAATCTTTAAGAGTTAGTCATAAAGGATTAGTGTGGTCACGATTTTACCATTAACTTACCTTTTAATGTCTGCAGTAGCTCTTCTTGTAGACCACCGCTAACATTAGTGGATAAACTTTGGGACTGATAGATGGACTCATTTCTAACAAAATTCTAATGGGGTACGGGGAATTTCGTTAATTTGTTTGATTATGTCCTGCTATGGCGAGACAAAATCAGATGTGAATGACTGAATCTCTGTTATAAGAAAAAATGAACGTTTTCTTGAATGATATGGTCTAAACACATTTTTTTGGTGTTCCTGCACGTTTTTGCAATATATGTGAGTTTACCAAGATTATGAATCTAACATTTGCTTCTTGGAAATAACTTTTGGTGAAATGAGTTGTTCATGATATTGGAATATCACACTCCGCAAAACACATAATTCTCGCATTACAAGAGCAAAAGCAATAAAATACCCTCAAACATATTTCCATTCACGTTTTGCGTTTTTTGTGTAATACAGTATACTGTATATACAGTCTTACGGAACGAAAAAAAATAGATCACGGGTATTAATAAAATTTATTTTTTGGTTTTAAAATTGTGTTCATCCCGTTTATAATAAATGCAGCTGTAGATAACTTCATGGGAAAGAAAAATGCGTCTTTGTTGAGAAGAACAATTTGAATGAGCGATCAGATTATTTTTTCCGCGTTCCTTTCAAAAAATACGATCATAGGAGCGATGTCATGTCCACATCGGCTCCATTTCAGCTTCATTTAACTTACAGGAAAAGCAGGAATACTGTAGTAGGAAACAACTGCCTTCTTATCTTTTGACCCCTTTAGGACTTTTCGACACCCACCACTACTGTAGAAATCCTACCCTTGAAAGTGACATACATGCTGCGTCTTACGCACGCTTACTAGAAAGTTCTACTTGACACCATCAGACAATGCGACCTGGTTCTAAAAAAAATAATAGTACATTTTGTTTCACTACTTTTCTCTAGACTGTTTGAATAGTTACAGGAACGTCCATTATTTCTTTTGAAGTACGAATGCATCTTTTCGACTTTTGTAAGAAATTACACCAGAAAAGAAATTGCTGAATTGCTCGAGTAAAATGATGATTGAGGGGCTTGATAAACGAATAAACTTTTTTTTCCGAATGTCTCTAAAACGAAACTTGGTTTAGAAACTTCAATTTTCCACCTGCCGATAGTTTCATGAAATTTGTCGTTCTTATCAAGAATTTGAAGAAATTATATTCTTCGGTTCAGCTTGCCACTCGTCGTTAATCCACTGCGAAAAGCTAGAGAATATTGAAGCGTTAAACTCATTTTTCAAAAAATCTGCTCAAAATGATTACCCGTAGACATTTATAAAACTTCCGTGGAAATTCGTCGTCTTTCTACGTAGATACTACAAAATAGACGGTAATAATAAGCTGTTTAATATCGTTCCCTTATGCAAATTTTTTATCATCAAGTTAGGTTTGGTCTATATACAGAACTTGCTCATTTGTGTATTTAGTGTTCTGGTATTTGATGTTTTGAAAACTAGTCTTTTTATCGCTTTTGATTCTCGGTAGAAATGTACTTGTTTGTAATTGTTTGTTTGTGACTGTGCTTTGAGTTATGCTCCTCAAAAATGTTTTCTTTTTTAGCATTCCTCAGTTTCATTCGTGGTGTCGAGACTTATTTGAGAAATCTTCGTGTAATACAGTTGCATTTGGACTTCCCTAATTCGAAGTCCATGCAGTTAATTCCTGGCCATTTCCATAGTATCTAAAATGCAATTGAAACATCCCAAATGCGTCACTTTCTCGGGCCAAACTTCCTCTAGTCGAATTTTCAGGGCCATGCTCTCATTAAATTAACTAAATTTTCGGAAACTTCTTCCAGCAAAAGGCAAATTATTTCTTTTATGCTTTTCGCTACGAATTAGGCATCTTCCTGCAGATGGGACATCAATGGAAAATGGGTAGTTCTAATAAATTGGAAATAAAATAATTTTCATTTATTACCAGCCAATACTCAAACGAAGCCAAATTTCTCATATTCTGTCAGTTTCTTCAAATTTGACTTTGAGACTTTCAACTGTATGCTGTAACTATTTTCTTGATTTCTATATTCAGTTTCTCTTTTTTTATTTTCCTGTGGACTAGAAGTAGGCTAAGATTGGGACGCCGAAGTGATCAAAAAAAAAAAAAAAGAGAGCCCCAGATGGGCATCGGTTTGTGAGAAAGACTCGAGTTGTGACGGTACCATCTCAGCTGAGAAATTTGCATGTCCGAGATGAACGGCTCGGCCGTGAAGAGTGCTGTTCCAGTGTCGGACGGGAGACAGACTCCGACGTCGACGTCATCGTCACCGACAGCGTCGTTCAACGACACCAGTGACACCAATGGCATCCTGCAGCAGCAACAGCAGGGATCGCCGCCGCCGTCGGACGCCGTCATTAGGACGGAGACGGCGGCTCCTGCTCCAATTAACTTCGCCACCGTGAGAGTTATTTTCTTCATCTGCTTCTTCTTCTTCTTTTTTTTCAGTGATGATCGCGGGAAGATATTTTTTTCAGCTGATAACGCATGACACACTTTTATTAGGTCAACATGTCACATCTGACACCCATTTTGTATTACAGAAGTGCATGGAATTCCATTAAGAATGTACGTTTAGGAAAATTTTCTTGCATTCCCAAAGCAATTCAATATTTAAATCCTTGTTCAGCAAAGAAAATTGTATGCGAAAAAAATTAAAAGACGATGTTGGCTAAGATGTGTGCAATTCTTTTTCCAAAAAAAGTGGGATATTGCACTAGAGCTATCGAAAAAAGTTACATGATTCATCATAATTATTGAAGTCTATATAATCTACGGAGAACGATTAAATTTATTTTTCAGAGATGGGAACTTCGAATATTTCAGCATCCCGAATTATATTCTTAGTCCCCACAATTTTGTTATTATGGCTTTCTATCTGCACTATATACAGTATTCGTAACTTTTCCGCATACGTTTCAAAATGTTTGTTAGTTGAACAACAGTTGCTACGAATAAACGGTGATACACATATGCTGCTCAATTGTTATCTAGATCAAAAGGCCTGAAAATTTTGATTCAGACAGCAACAGAATGTTGAATGACAGATGCTTTCAGCAGGATCATTTCTGTTCGGAACTGCAAATAATTTTCTGAGAATGTGATCATTTTAATTAGATGTCACAATGTCATCCTATTAAAAATGTATTATCCCGATGTCGTTGTCACTGATTCCAGACTGATGAAAAATTTCCGACACGAATGAATAAATGCGTCAGGTCTACTTGTTCATTCATGTGAACGGTCAAGTACACAACTTTTCTCCAATCTGTCTTCAAAACATTCTTGAAATTTCATGTTTCAAATGAAATCGACCGAGCAATAAACGTCTCAACATTGTCATCATACTTCGATCAATTACATAAATATTTTTCTGATGATACATCTCTGTGGAAAATGTGCGAAACGACTGGAAATTGTTGTCAAATTTTCAAAATATTCAATCTCTGTTGACGTTTTTGTCCTAGTAATAGGAAAACGAAGAAAATTACTAATCACGAGAGGAAACAAACTTCAACTGAAAAATATGAATGTTCGACGCGGACGTTCAGTATAAAAATGAATTTAGTCCAATTCAAAATTCCCCAAATTAAATCGTGGCTTTCAAAAAAAGTAAAACACAGTGCCCCAATCAGTCAAAAATACATACATGAGCTTTTCTCTGTCACACTTGGATAATTCATGAGATAATTCATTGGATAATTCATCTTCTGTGATGAAGCGAATCGAATCGATTTTTTTCATGACAGTGTTAATTCGGTCCATTTCAGTTTTTCACGGATTTTTCTGGTGAACGCATATTACCAGTAGAATATTACTTTGCAGTACTGTACTTGAAATTGATTCTGTAAAACCAGGCTATCAAGGATGAAAGGTGGTATTGAATTTTATGATCTCACGATTGATGTGACGTTCGTCCTGGCGGAAGACATTTGTGTACAGAGGACTTGCAAAAATTGTTATGCGTAATTTTGCGCGAAATAATTGGACCAAGTAATTCATCACGTGCAACGTTCCGATGATAGCGACGTTCACACACAATAAACCGGACTTCCGGGCTTTCACTGCCTTGGAAGTACAGTAGTTCTGAATCAAATGCTCTGAGTGAACCGAACCTCGCCTCCGGGCAATCATTTATTTCTTTCCCCCTGCCGACTGTTCCTGAATTTATTTATATTTATTTATTTTTCTATATATGTATATGGAGAGATAGAGAGAGGATTTTATGCCGAGAATGTTGCAATTGAAAGTTTGGTCTCGTTTCTTTCTTCCCCATGCGCACAGGTGGTGAATGACCTGCGAACCACTTTCCAATCCGGCAAAACGAAAGACGTGAGCTTCCGGATTCAACAGCTCAAGGCTCTGCAACGGATGTTGAAAGAGAACGAGATGAAGATCGTTGAAACTGTGCAGAAAGACCTGCGAAAGGCGAGTCTCATTTTCCGTCAAATTTCCTTCCATAACCAACTTTGTCAAATTTTGCCACCGATAGAAAAAGAATTGCAAACGAATTGGCATACCAGTTTAATATAAATGGTTGTTTAACGTTTGGATATCGCTAATTTCTAATTTTTCTGAAGCATAAAAATGAGTACCGCGTGAATGCGAATACAGGAAGACTGTTAGCCGAAATCGGAAGCACGTTGATCATTTCATGGCTAAAATTTTCTCATTTACATCTTTATTTACTGTGACAGTTTTGAATTCGAGCGAATTAATCTTTCTTTGAACAGTTGTGCATTTCGTTCCTCTCGATCAGGGTCTGAGCAATTTCATGCTGAGTACTGCAATTCAGTAGTAAATGATAAAAAAAACATTCACAAGAGGCATGATAAATTTGAAGAAAGGATAAGATCATATGAAGCAAAAGAGTGGTTGCTTGAAAAATTTAGAACAACTTATAAAATAAATCAGTTGGAGCAGAATGATCTATCGCAAAAAGCCGAAATGCGAAATGCTGAATAGTCCAGCAAGGTTTGAATCAAACCTGCATTTTGCTGGACTCATCATCAACATACAACACTTCAAAAATTTACGAAGTTTTCGTGCAGAATCACGCATTTATCCCATCAAAAATAAAGTGTAAAAGTTCCTTTAGAAAAAATGTATTGGTTTTCCCCTCATGATTACTGCATTAGTAAAACGGGAGGAAATGACGAAAAAATTAATTTTTTGTACTAGCTCAAGTTTGTTATGAGGCGAGATTAATTAAGCTTTTTTCCATGCATTTTTTTGGAGAGTCTGAAGAAGAAACAAAAGTAATCAAAAACTCGTTAGAACGGAATTTTAAGCGCATTTCATTTCATTCCTCGTGTCGCCTGATTTATTTCCAGCCGGCGATGGAAATTCGTGGCAGCGAAATCGACTTTTGCGTGAACGAAATCGAAGTGATGCTGCACAACATTCACGACTGGACGAAAGAAAAACGAGTGCCCAAGTGCATGGTGACTTTGTTCGACAAGCCGAGTCGTCGGCCAGAGCCCTACGGGGTCGCCCTCGTCATGGGCGCCTGGAATTACCCGGTGTCGCTGACGTTCACGCCGGTCACCGGCGCCATCGCCGCCGGCAACTGCGTCGTCATCAAGCCGTCCGACGTGGCGCCCAACACGGCGCAGCTCTTTTCCGAACTCATCTCCAAGTACCTGGATTCAGTGAGCAAATGAGAATTATCTCGAAACTCTGCGTCTTGATTCGAAAAGGAGAGCCTCGATTTTACACTCAGGAAATGAACAATTTGGACGTAGCAGGAATGATTTCGCCGAATTAGTTGCCACAACAAAAAAATCACTGATTGATTAGTACTTGTCAAGTCTGCGAATTTCAAGATTTTTTTGTATTATAAAACGAGCTGAGTCGAAAGCCGCCATTTTCGGATTTATTTTTCTGCGCTTTACGAATTCCTACACATTTTAGAGCAAAAATTAATTTAATGCGCAGAAATATAGAAAGCTGAATGCGGCTTTTGATTTTATACTCATCGTATTTCATGAAGAGAGAATAAATCCTAAAATCCTCAGCCGATTTTGAGCAAATCAACTTCATTCTTTCCGTGACTTACCAGCGAAAGTTCTTAGAGATTTTTTTTCTTGCAATTGTTGGCAGAATTCTGTTTAAAAAAAGGGGCTCTGATATATGTCGTAATGGGATTTTTCATTCATACTTTTCTTTCTTCCGAATTTCCTGGAACCCGTTGTTGCCCAATTCTTAGAGCTGTTACAAAGTTGTTTGCGGCGGCGTTGCTGAAACAACGGATCTGCTCAAACAACGCTTTGACTACATCTTCTTCACCGGCGGCTACCGGGTGGGGAAAATCGTGCGCGAGGCGTCCAATCGCCATCTTACTCCGTGCACCCTCGAGCTCGGCGGCAAAAGGTTGGACCTATACTGCTGCGTTCCTTATTTTTCTACCTTCTTTCTTTACTTTTTTAACCCTTCTGCGGCGAAATTGGAATTTTTTCGCAGGAATTTCTTTATAAACACTTTTAAACCCCTGAGCAGAAAAAAACCTCTTACAAGTCTTTGTGCTGAAAAGGGTTCTCAAAAGAAAACGGTCGAAAATAATTTTTTGGAAGAAATCTCGGGTCTCAGAATTGAATATGTTCCCATTTAACGAGGAAAACGTGACGAAACAACATGGGGACGGTTTAAAAAATACTGCTTGTTTTAGTCACGTTCCATTTCATTGCTCGTTTCACTTTCTTTCTCCATATGGGAAATTCAATTTTTATAGTAATTTCTAACCTGTTTGACCACCTGTTTGAGCTTAGTTTCACTATAAACATTTGAATGTCATTCAACTCTACAAAATACGTTTTGTCAAGAGTTCTTAAACTTTCGAATTATTCCATGGGGTCTTCCTCGATAATGTTCCCAAGATTTCAAAAAAAAAAAGAAATTTGCGATGTTACGGAAATATTTATTCTCCGACCTGAGCAGTTTAAGAACTTCGAGGAACTGACTTTTCGATTTATTTCGTTTTAATTTTGTAGCCCGGTTTATTTGGATGATTCGGTGAATAACATGGACATCGCTGTGAAGAGGATAATCTGGGGAAAGCTGGTGAATGCTGGACAAAGTTGCATAGCTCCAGATTACATGCTTTGCACTAGAGAAGTTCAAGACATTTTCGTGAACAAAGCCAGAGAATTGATCAAAGAATTCTTTGGGAACAAGCCGCAAGAATCAGCAAGTTTCGGCCGAATCATCAATAACTCGCATTTCCAGTTGAGTCACGCAAATTTATTTTAATGTTAAATATTAGTTCTGAGAAATTCAAATACATTTTTTATTATTTTCTCATCAGGAGATTGACGGGATTATTGCACAGCGGAGTCGTGGCTGTGGGCGGGGATGTGGACCCATCTGATTTGTACATCGCCCCCACGATTTTGGTCATGCAGTTTGGCCTACTAGGACAATACGTTCTTCTTTATAAGCCAGGCTAAGACGGGTAGTAGTTACACCTGAGACGATTTCTTCGGTACCTGAAGTATTTACGGTCCACTCTTACTACCTAGACTTTGAGAAAACGGCGTTCATTTTCTCGCATCTCATTAAAATTAAAATATATGGTTCCTAACATACATTATTGTGGTTCATAAAATTTTCTCAACACCCAGGAATTAAATTTTTTGAGCACCAAAATTTTAGAATGAGAAATCCCAGACATGAAATGAAAATTGGAATAATGGCAAGACAGGGTTTTCCGGATTTGCACTCGGACTTACTCGATTTCCTGCTCACCTATTTTGGCATTTGAGGCCAACCCTTATTTACATTAAATATCGTGAACGATATGTTTCAAGTATCGGAAGTTTTTTCTCACAGCCACTTAGTTGTCTCGGAAAAATCATCACGAAGTAATTTTATTGATTATTTCAATCATTTGATAATGCTTAGACTATCTAACTTCGTACAAGGAAGGGAATTAAATTTCCTTGCAATGAAAAATATCACCTTAATTTCTCTGCTTCATTAGTTTTTCTTTTTTATCTGCATGATCACTCATATAAGAGCGATGTTCCGGATATGATCAGATTTTATTCCATAAAATAAATGCAAATATTTGCCAAGACTAAAACAAAAAGGAAAACGCACGGGCGAAAAGCTCAAAAATCCGTGAACCACTTATTTATACGATAAGCTCACATACACATGATTGTTTCGATAAAATGTTCACGCAGAAATTTAAAATATCGCTGTTGTAGTAAGTAAGTAAAATTCAGGAGTTGCGGGTCACTTTAATAAAATTTACTATTTACCATACTACGCAAAATCTGCGCTATCAATTTGAAGGAATTAAGAAAGTCCTGAGAATTCAAATTTAAGGACGGTATTCAGCTTTTCAGAAGTAAAAGTTTTCATCAATTTTAAACCTAATGAGCCTCTGACTCCTCTTCAAATGTGCTGTTGAATAATTAAGTCGTAAAACATTTTGGCGAGACAAATATAAAATACCTGACACATTTTTTGTAAAATATTTAGCCAATGAAGAGATGGAAGCGTGAATCAAGTCAAGTTAAACTCAAACTATAAGAATATAGTGTAGTGAAAAATTCGACTTCTTTCGGATAAACAATCTTTTTCAACATATGCCAGCCTTCGACAGATGAAGGCGAATGTAGCGTCAGGTCTGACGTAAAAAAAAAGTTAGTTAGCTGTAAGAACCCCTCATTCTTTGCGTGAATCAAAGTCAAAACTTGGGAGATAGAAAGTAGTCCGTTATGAGGTCCAGCATTTTACGTTACGGTCTCGATGCCTAATTTGAAGGAGAAGGCACCGGTTTTATCTAACGAGTGAAAACTCGTCGCTAGTCTCGGGATTACCTGAGGCGTACATCATTTTCGTGATCTGCTCGTCTCTCTCTCTTTCTTCACTCTTTTTTACATCATTTTTTATTCATTTATGTTTTCCTTTTTTTCCTACAGAGAAAAGCCGCTTACTGTCTATTGTTTCGCGAGCAACGCCAAGACCATTGAAATGCTCAAGTTCGGAACTTCCAGTGGCACGTTCGTCACGAACGACAATCTCGTTCACTTTCTCGGTAAGAAACCCGACAAGACTTTTTCTATTGTTTCTTCATTTTCTGACATCCTTGCTATGTAGTCAGCTCTTGTCTTTTCTGACAAGCTTGATCATCCCACGCACATGTTGCGGGAATTGTTCGGGATTTTGAAAATGTTGATGATTTACGAAATACGCTGGGAAAGCGTTAGCAAATAAGACAAAAAGACTTTCAAGAAGCTGTCAGTTGAACTAGACGTCATTAAGCGCCACAAATATTTCTGCAGAATTTTGAGAATGCTACTGTTTTGTGCAGAAAAATAAACTATTGTTCACTTGATGACAAATCTCAATTTCTTCGACGGTTTAATACGCTGAGCTCAGTGTTTGTATGATGTGATTCTATAATGAGATTTAGAATATTTTCAAGCCTTCGTGTGCTCATGAATTTGGTAGAAAATCTGCTGTACTGTATATTAGGTCTGTTTTAAAGCACGGAGTTTATAAACGTTACAAAAGTACAGTACACGTAAATGGGAATCGATAATGAGATTTTCGATGCGCTCATCGAGTTCATCTGTGATATTACTATGAATTGTTCTGTCGAATATGCTGCAAATATGTTTTAGTATCAGGCCTCTTTGATGATAATTTACGGAAAATTATGGAATAATAAAATGTCTAAGCAGTAATCGGCGCTAAATGGTCGCAAATGCTTTGTAAATTTAAAGCTGAGAATATAATGGGAAATATTTGACATCCGAAAGAAATTCTACAAAATATTATTCAAAATTGCATCAAGGTAGCCCAAATTTTCTCAAGTTAATGAATATATTTTTCGATACTTTCGTTTCACGAAAATGAACCGAGAAATTTCCTGGCAGTTTTGCTGGGTTCATTTACTTTCAAAAATTTGAGCATGTGCCAGATGCCAAATTGCAGTAGCACATGGCGCAAGTTGGAGTAAATTCAGAAGAAAAAGATTATGATTTCTATGACCGTTGCAAATTTCGAATCTAAAATCGGGAAGCTTCAAGCATTTGCAGAATGATAGCTACAGTACTACAATATGAGAAAAGCTACTTGTGTGGTCCGTTTTCTGCGCAATTTTCATTTAAGATACAGTACTAGAATAATGTACAATCCTGAGGTTTTCGACGCTCTGATCATTTTAAATGATCGGAATCGTAAGGGTTCATCTTTATTTGAATATAAACACTTCAAATTTAAATTGGCAACGCAGAGAATATCATTTTCCACGGTTGTTAAAATTATGGTCTTAACTTTTTTTGCTTTCGCGGAAGCACCAAGAAAGTATAATTATCTTCGGCGTACTTTCGACAAGAATTGGTGCACGATGTGTAGTAAAAGTTTGTTCCCAGTGACTTTTGACACATTTTTAGAAGCGACAGACTGGATTTTTTCTGGTCACAGTCACGCTTATTCCGCGCCGCCAGTTTTGAGCATGTTGACTACACTACATATAATACAGTACTTATTCGCCGGAATTTATTTTACTACAATCGTTCTTAACTTATCTTAACCTAAAGAGAAAAGCAGAACAAGGTGCAACAAATAAGCCATTACGCTTTCTTAGGCCAGGCAATTGAGAAGACTTACCTTGAAGCTAAAAAAAGACAAGTAACGAGGGAATATCGTTCCGTTTTTTTTTATCCCGCAGACATTTCCGATTTTTGGGGAAACTGACCAGGAATAAGTGGAGGCTTGTTCATTGTTTGGTTTAGTTCGAAAAACTGATTTTCAATGAGCTTAAGGATCTCGATAATCAGTGATTTTGATGCAGACTTTAAATTCCATTGTACTTTATAACGAACCCGAAGGCGGGATTTCTAGAAAATACGCAGAACCAAAATAATGGTTGATCCTAAGATTAGATTCAAAGCAATATCAAATTTCAGAAAGTATCAGCTGGAAACAATACCGACAATGTCGACAAGTGATGAGAGAAAAAAGAGAATGAGGTTTTCATTATAAAGCATTCAGAATTTTCCTTGGTATAGACGAAATGCTGAGGATGTGAAGAATTTCGTGAATGAGGAATCATTTCCATATACGGGCATCCGATTTTCATATTACTGTATTGGGTTGTTTTCCCGGGTCCACTGACATGTTCCAGGAAATTTGGTCGAAAAATCATTAATACTGTACAATATTTATGAATATTTTTGCTGAACGCTCTGAAAATCTAAATATATTTTGCAATATTTGTTGCCTTGAATGACATCTTTCAAGTCTTCATCAGCAGCATTTACTGTGTTTTGATTCATGTTTCACGGCTCAAGTCCTGTTCTAAAGCATTTTTTCTCTCCATAAAATAGATAACGGGCTTTTCAAACTAAAGTAATTTGATGTTCACTAAAGTGGTGGGCATTAATTTGAAAATAATTACACTCTTGCTATTGAATTTCTTCATCTTTTTTTACACTTTACGAAGGTAAAGTATTTATATCACATCGCCTAATTATATACTGTATTTCAGCATAGGCATGTATCGGTTCTCATTTGTGAGGAAAATAATGAAAGTTTTCATTATTTTTTTAACTGGTGCCATTTTGAAGTAAAGAACTTTTTGATACTCTTTATGATTTTTTTTTCCTGATGCTGTACGATTGTTTTCGTGGATAATTTTTGCAATCAGCAGTCAGCACATTAATGCTCTTGCGCCGATTTAACGTATACGACCAAAGTTGGAAAACAAGGAAATATATGTCATTCTAAATAGCTTCGCAATATGCATACAGTATATTGCTGTACAGTAGAAAAATAAAAATTTTCAAAAAATGACAGTGAAATCATTATGCAATGAAGCATTATCGACTACAGATACATCCGTAGCATGACATAATTTTGTCTGGATTCAAGGTTTGAAGGGCTGACGATTTATTTCTGTTCCTTTTTGCTGCTTTTTACAGTAAGCAATCTTCCTTTCGGAGGAGTTGGAGAAAGTGGCATGGGACAATATCACGGAAAAGCCAGTTTCGACACGTTTTCGCACACCAAATCCATTCTGAACAAGGATTACAACCGCTTGGAGGAACGCATAGGAAGGTATAATTTTTGTTCAGGAATGTTACAATATAGTCATTAAAGAAAACGTTTTATGAAGCTATGGTGTTTCATAAGCGTCTCATTTTGTTATTGTGTTTTTCAATAATTATTTTTTGAATTTTTGCAGCGTTCGTTATCCGCCATTCTCGGAGAAAAAATTGGACGCAGCGCGATTTTTGATGAAGAAACGACGTTTCGTTGGCATGGAATATTTGCCTTACGTGTTATTCTTCCTGCTTGGAGT
>CAJPEX010000678.1:0-80849 GCA_905338405.1 Notodromas monacha
GCCTTGTTTTTTCAAGAGGGCCTCGAGGGGGCCACAGAGAAAATGACGAGTCACGCCCGTGATTACATCAATGTCCAGTCGTTTTTCCCACACGGATCAGTCTGATCCTCTCCAACCCGAATATGTCGTGGAAGATTTTATTTTCTTTCTGTTTTCTCACCCGGATCTATTGGTTATTTTTATCTGCTTTCGTATTCAAGAATATTCTGACCCGTTTAGCAAATTTTCAACAAACATTAAACGCGCAGCTGATTTCTCCATACGAAATTCACGGGGAAGGGACTGTTTTCGAATCGCGAAAGATGATGATTTCAATTTTCAGGGTAGTAGAATTATTATTAAATATTTTCCATCTTTAAGAAGGTAAAAGTTCTTTCAATTTAATACACAATGGATCAGGTAATCTGTTATAATTGCTCAAGACGAATAATTTTCTGCGAATCGAATTTCATGTTTTGGTGCACTACAGTGCTGAGTGAGCTGCAATAATTTTCTTTGTTATATCTCTCTCTTTCGTGAAAAGTGAATCATGTACCCCACCACAAAATGAAGCCAGAAATCGTGTCTTGGAAGGAAAATATCAGCTGCCAAATCGAACGTATTCTGGTTTTTTTTTTTTTTGGTGGGGAAGTTTCCTGCGTATGTTATTCTCTGTTTCAATTCCACCGAATGCTGAATGAAAAAAACTGGGCGGCGGAACGTGCAACAACCTATTGTCAGTTTGATCGGGTCTGCCAAAAATCAGCTCGTTGACCTGGAAGTTCTCTGGGGCTTGCCTCAGTACCATTCAGGACTTCCGGTCGTGGCTTCCGTTTCGTTTCCGATACGCAGAAATTCTGCAGAAATGGATGCTTGAATTGATCTTAAATCATGGAAGTTTTGCGGTGAAAGGAAACTGAAGCGCGATCACGTTTTCCGGAGAAACTAACGAATATTTTGCCAATTTTCTAAGGGAATGCGTCGAGATGCAATGTGAGGAATCGCGGGTTTCCAAAAATCCCAACATTGTACAATATTAGGATTTTGTCAATGAATTGTATCCGATTCCCTGTTTTCTATTCAAAACATATTCAGATCGTAATTTTGCGAACTATGAAATGTATTTCAAAACATTTTAAAAAAATTTAAAGTGCAGTATCTGGTTTATTAATCACGAAGTTCTATTTTTTTTTTAGGAGAAAATGGCCGGAAAAGTATTTGCTGATCCTTGGACAGAAAAACGAAGCGGGAGTTGATTAAAGGCCCTTCGAAAAAAAAGTGGGGGTTTAATCCGAAATTCCGTGTTGGATTGGTATTCAAGTGTTGTCCGAGAATCCCCCAAAAAAATTATAAAACAAAGAAAGCATTCTTTCAGCGGAATTCCATCGCCTTGTTTGTTTTTTTTTTATCACGGGCTAGCTTCATTAGAGTCCGCCTACTCCTACTTCACTACTTCGTTTTAATATTCAGTAAATGCACTGACAAACCTGTCGTTTGCTACAGCCGCCTCCATCCTTAGTCAACAAATTCTCCGGGGATCTGGGACGTAATGGTCTGGCTGTGATGCATGGGAATGAATGTTCTCTCCCCCCTTTTGCTAACCGAGTCACTGTACTGACTCACTCGGTTGTCATTAGGCCCAATTAACTCGACAATTATCAACATCATGCAAACGCGCTGCCCCAAATTCGATCGCACCCCGAGAGTGCGCGAAAGGTCGCCGACAATGGATGCTTCCTGGGTACTAGTGGGTCTCGGAAGGAAAAGAGGCAAGTGGACGAAAGGGGCATTCTCAAACTGACACGCTTTTTTCTTCAGTTGTGAGAATATTTTTGTAGTTTTCATGGGGACGTGAGGCAAGACAAAGTCCAAATTTTTTTTTAAACCGCACTTTGACCTGGAAGTGATTGAATTTGAATAAATGAATGAACAGAACACTTTAATTCCCGCTTTTCAGCGTTAGCAAGGTTCAATCAAGATTTCCACAACCAAACCCCCTTCCCACCCAACCCAAATCCACTCAATGACATTTAATCACTTCAGAGCAGGAAACAGAGCACAAATTGATAACAAAAATAAAAGAAAATGCAATCCATGAAATACAACTGGACATCTGACATGTATGCATACACCCATTCATTCAATGAACTGTTATGAAGTACTGTACTGTACATTTGGAATAAAAATTTCAAGCTTTCCCTGAGTCAAAATCTCTTGTCACTCATGTTTTCCCAATAAGTTTTTATGAGCTTGGACAACCCATGAACCAAATGAAATGCCAGAAAATGCCTTGAATTGGTGACATCTGTTTATTGCACATGTGAACATCAAGTCTGTATTGGATTTCTGCAAAAAATAAAAAATAAGAAGAGACAGAAGAGAAATCACCTGCCTCTACACTCGAACGAATAAATTAAAGTAAAATTAAAATGTAATGCGTGTGTGCACCTTTTTGTAATTTTGAAAACTCAACTTTAGATAATCAAAGTCACGGCGTTGAGAAGATTTAAAATTTTCACCATGTAATGATGAGGAAGGGCGTGATCCACATAACGACATTTTTCTGCGCAATATAACTGAAATTGATTAGTTTTGTAATTCGGGGTCCACTGTACAGAATCATTCATGATGAGATCGCTCACTAACTTGGAAATATGATGGCGTGTCTCCAAAATGGAAGCATATGTTTCGCGGGAAAACACCAAGTACAATACGTGAAGTACTGTGCCTCACTGCACTGTACAGCACAGTGCAGTGCAGTGCAGTACTGCAATGTATTATTATACTGTACTGTATATATACTTAGTTTATTTTTTATATTTTTTTGTGGACCGGAATGCGAGGCCAGGGCAACCAACGGGTTCTGCGAGATTCGTCGCCACATTGGCGCTCGGGGATTCGGGCGAGCGATTCCCGCGATAAATTGTGGCGGCAGTGCCGCCGCAAGAACCATGCTCCCTTGTCCGTCGCGTCACTCGCGGGCGCCGTTTCGGCGTCCCTGCATACGCTGCAGGAATGCGCGTAACAGCGTCGTTTTCGCCGGGAAGTGGAGTGCAGTACCTTCGGGAGCTGGCGAAATTGCCGGTAATTCCGCCGCAAGGATGTGTGACTGGAATGTTTGAAGAAAAGCCAGTCGAGTACTCGGCGAGAGTGATTAAAAGATTCAGCATTTTTCGTGCGTTGAAGGGGATACGTTTTTTTACGGCCCGGAGGAGGAAAGGAGTAAGAGATTGCTCCCCTATCGGAGAGATGATTGCCTCAGGGAAGGCCCGGGAGTTGATTGCCTCTGGCTTCGACTCACCTCACCCCTTTCTCGCCGTCTTGACTCGGGTTTTTATTGTCTCGACTGATGCTGGTCCGAGCCCGGGGCAAGAAAAAAGGCTTTTTTCTTCTTCTTCTTCTTCTTCTTCTTCTTCCCCGCGTCTGGGCCGTGCTTTCGAATCACTTGTTCGTCTTGAATGAAGGATGTGAGACAAATGAGATGGCAGCAGGGTATTCCGAGCTCACCCGCACTTTCTCTCTCTCTTTTCCGAATGTGTACACACAGATGGACCACCACCAGACTTTGGCTATGGACCCCCAGCAGGACACTCCGGGTTCTACGACTTCTTCCCGGGCGGACCCGGGGGACCAGGTGGCCCGGAGATGGGCCCAGGGCCAGGGCCGTTTGGCCCAGCCCCGTTCCCGGGCCAACAGAACATGCCGATGCCCATGGACGGGGGTCAGTTCGATGGTCCCATGGGTCCCCAGCCAGGCCCGCAGCGTGCTAGTCCAGAGTTTGATCTGCCTCCAGGTTGGTACCTTCGTACTGTGTTCATGTTTCACTCGAGTCTTGCTTTCGGTGGTGGCTGACGATGCGCTGGTAATTGGCATAACCCGTCGTCCACACAAACCCTGGCTCCTGGTAGCTCTCCAATAAGTTGTATGGATGTACAATCAAACCCCGATAAGATGCCACCATTTGTCCAGAGCAATTCTGGCAGTTTAAAGGGGTTGGCGGTTTATTGAATATTTCCTTTTAAATCATTCAATCAAAAATACTTGATTTTCCTGCAAAAGTAATAGAAATGCAAGTTTTCCATAAACTTCAGTAATTTTTCAAAGAGTATTGCTGTGATTTATGCATTACTCCTTCAGAAAATTAATGTTTCTGTATCAATTTATTCAAATTTTAAAATTAGGTCTATATATTGTTCAAAGTTTTTGAAAAATGAAGATTGTCATTTTGTTTTCTTCTTACCAATACAAGATCCTGGACAGGAAATATAATTTTACCCCAATGCTGGCGTTGTAACAAAGAAAAAACTAATACAAAACATAACTTTTGTTTCAGAACTAATGCTGGAGGTTTGCGTCTTATTGAGGTTTTCTATGGCATTTAGTATTGAGGAGAGTTGTTTCATTCAAAATGTTGGTGGTTGCCAAGGGTGGAAAATTTTTTTTGGGGGGGGGGGGTCTTAATGGGGTTTGACTGTACAAATAGTTGTTCTGCTTTTGGTGTACCGTATTTGTGTGCTTGAGCATTGTTTCCTTGTTGCTGCTTTCTTTTAGTGGATCCGAAATTTATTTTCCAATTTGTTGATGCCTGATTGAGAGAATTAGCATTCCTGCGTACGGAATTACTGTGCAGTGCCATGAACCCTTGACTGAGACAGGCATCCCAATGTTTCAGCACCTGAAAAATGTTGATGAAATCCTACTTCTGCGCAAGATGTTCTCGTCAGTTTCATTGACAGAAAATTCTTTAGTACTGTATTTACTTGAGTACCATGCGCACCTTTTTTCTCAAATTTCAGAAGAAAGAAAGGTGTGCAAGTCATAAATGGGTACACATTTTTCAAGAAGGTTTAGGAAGTTATGTGTGCATTATACTTGATTATAATGGAGAAAATTGTAAAAAATGTAACAAGAAAACTTTTTTGTCCTGAAATAGTTGAAAATTGGTCAGTTTTTTGTTCAATTCATGTCTAAAGTCAAATTTTTTGTTTCTATTTTCAAAATTTTGTGGTTTTAGATTCACTAAAAATTGGGGTGCGTGTCTTACTTGGGGATAAGATTTCAGTCAAATTTCCAATTGAAAAACCCCTGTGCGCGCCTTACTTGAGGGCACGTGGTACTTGAGTAAATACGTTATTTATTTTTAAAAAAATCTACACCAGAATTTCAATCTTGAAATGAATTTGACATGAATTTGGTCGATTTTCCAATTTTTTGTATCATAAAAGGTCCCAGTGGAAGATGTTCTATTATATTTATTCAGGTGTGATGTGCACCTAAACTTCTAACCTTTTTTTACATTTTGATCTTGGCCTATGATACGCACCAGCTTTTCCACAAAATTTTGAGAAAAACTGTGCACCTGGAACTCAAGTACATATGGTAAATGGCACCCAATGGGAAACAGGCATCGCGATTTTTTGTAATGTGAATCTGGGAAAACTCATAAAGACCTTTTTTTCTTGTATAATCGTATGAGTTATGCATGCACATTTTCCTTTTCAAAGCACATTCTGATGCCTGGGAAATTCATTGCATAGTTTCAATGCATTTTTTAAAGGAAACTGCGTGAAAGGTAGCCCAGTATTTGTGTAGAAGAGCCTCACAATGTGGACATGAGTATGTCTAAGGCTGTGTGACCATATGTTGGAAATTCCAAATGCTGGATCTCATTTTCCCATAGACTTCAATGGAAGCACTTTTAATCCCCTTTCATGTATGCCAAAAATCGGAAGAGGTTCCCCCAATAAATGAAAAACAGCTTTTTATCGTTAAAATGCTGAGAACAATTGCGAAGAAGGAGGATGCATCTCAAGTTTGGTATGAAAATTAATGCAAGAGGCATGAAATAATCACGCATATACAGTACAGCACACAGTGACCAAAAGAAATTCTGAGAAGAGAAGCAAAAGTTAGTCTGTTTTCTTTCAATAAATCAAGTTGAATTTATAAAAGGATTTGCTTTTGCTGCATGTTCTTGGCTCTACATGTGCCTCAATTTTTCAAGGGATTTCAAAATTTTGAAGAATAAAACTGTGTTCATTGGTCTTCCTGGCAATTTTGGCTGCGTCCATCTCTTGAGACATTGTCTAGATCAGTGTTCCCCAATACCCATGCAGAAGGTCTGCAGACGTTTTTTGCCAGTCAACAGGAAATTTGCAGCATAACAAATTTATCAAAAGTTGGGATGAAGTCTGTTTTCCTTGCCCAAAATGTCGGGAGAACAATTGCAGTTGAATTCTCCAATGAATACAAACGTTGGCTTTTTTCCTAATGACACTTCAGACAAATTTTCCCCTGCTGAAATAAATTATTTTAATTTTTTGTTCACAGGAATCTTTCTCCAAGCCCACCTCTCTAACTGTTTGATGACATTCTTAACTGTCTTTTCCTTGTAAATACCTGCCTAATAAGATTCAAGCAAAACTTTGGTGAGCCAGCAACAATTTTATGAAACTTTGCCAATCTGCAGGACTTTTTTGGAATTTGCCAGTCAGCAATTTTTTTTTTTTTTGGAAATTTTCTGGTCTGCAGGCCCAAAACGGTTGGGGAACACTGGTCTAGATGTTGGGACATATTTTTCAATATGTCCCAATGTCCCAACCTGCATGTCAAGGTCTCCATATTCTGAGGCCTTATACTGTAAAAATACAGTTCATAGGTTTGAAACATCACCGATACGTAAATCATTCCCCAATTCTCACTCCAACATGCACGGTAGCAAAAATAAAGTCCCAATTTTGCATTGCACTCATTTTGGTTGGTCATTCTGCGCAGTTGTCACATGATCTGAGCTGTGCAACCATACTGAATAAAAAAGTTATCCTGCATGTGTGCGAAGTATATGTCGCAGGCAACAGTGTGTTGAATGTCTTCCGATCATAGACCGTATTTCATTTTATAGTCGGTGGAATGATTTGTCTTCTCTGCTCGTGTCTTTCGCCTGGCCTGGTCCGAGATATCCATAAAACTCACAGCGAGGAGCTTCCGACCCCTGGACAGTTGGTTAAGGGTTCGACATGATCTAAAATTCAATTACGCTGGCTCAAACTGCAGACGGGATCCATGATGTGGTCCTCATTTTATGCCAACCAGTTGTGTACAAAATTGCCTTATTTATGAGAGTATATAGGCCACACGATGCATTGCAGCGGTCACCTCATAAAATTCATGGGCTACGAACTCTTTGGATTCTGGAGTGAGGCATGAAGTTTATTCCTGGACAAATAAGAGTAATTTCCTTCACTCTCGATATTTTCAAACTTTGACAATTGCGCTTGCTTCGGAAATGACAGTCGCGTGCAAATTTGTTGATGGATTTATATGGATGTACAAGCTTTATTTGCCACTCGTCAGCATTCACAAGGTTCATAAAAATCTCCCCACCTCCACCTTGAGTCCATTTGACACAGTTTCCAGCCAATCAAAAATAATCCACGATATAAGCATTGAAAGGAAGTACATAACAGTACTGTGCATACACAAGCATGGCTAATGAGTTGCCATCTCTTTTTTTTCTTTCCAAAAAATTAGAAAATTACAGCAGAAGTCAATTACATGAGCACAAATTACAGCTGTTGGGCATGCATGCCATGTAAAGTAATATGCTTTAGTATACTCAATTCTCAGAAGTAAAAAAGTAATTCCCCCCTCTTCAAAATCACAGTGCCAGAAACATCCTGGCACAACAGCATCCTCCATGTTAGCTTTCTTGCTTTGATTATTAAGTAAAACCTTGTGAAGGTTACTTATTATTTGTTATATATAAGCAGCATTTCTCTTGGTATAATCAGATCAGTTCAGTTCAACTGTGTTATTCAAGTTATCCTCAAGCTTATTCCTGCAAGTCAAGCTTGTTGAGTTGTTCATTCATTTTACACTTGTGTGAAATATAGTTTATCAATTTAACGTAGGAATTCCTAAATGGAATCCCAGTCCTGTCCCAGACTGAATAACGTGTTTTTATTCAAATCTCAATAACAGTAACATCAAATTATATTGAAGACATTTGTCCTCAATAACAGCACAAGGCATTTAACCTGTTCCCAGACAAATTTCCATTGATTGAAGAATTCAGAAATAATCTTTGAGGAGGAATCTAATAATGCAAACATTTTATGCTTAGTCCTATAAGATGTGGAAGAGTAGCTTGCAGAATAAAATTGTCAATTGCCCATCTGCTGAAATTTAAATAATTGGCAGCTTCATTTGACAAACCGAGATGAGGTTGAATTTATATGCCATTACATCTGGTAAAAGAAAACCCTATTCTTCTGGTGATATCAGCCTGTGCATTTAAACTCTTTATTCCAGCAATGATGAAATGCATGCTTTGTACAACAGATGCGAATTTCGCTAAAGATGTGCCTCAAGGAACAAACTTGAATCTAGTACTGTATAAAGAATCCTTCTCTCCATAAAAAACAACACAGTACTTTTTTTACGACTTGACGATTCCAATGTTCGTGGCATGTTTCTTTACCGGAAAAATTATTACGTTTTCTTGCTTCACAGCTTTTGATTGTACTTTATGCTTTTGACTTTCGAAGGTTAATTATCGGAGGAATTTCGCTCGAAATTGTGCTGTTAATTGTCTCAAAACCCACTGATACGGGACTATCAAATGAACGCATTAATATTTTTAGTATACTCCACCATTTTATGGGAAGCCGCGACGCATACAATGAAAGTCTGATCACATTCCAAGTTGGAAAAAAATAACTAGGTACGTTTTATGTGACAATATTATGCTAGCAATTCTGAGAATGAAGAAAGTGCATTTAACATTTGAGTGAATGCAAAAATCGAATGAAGCTGGTCAAAACGACATTTGATCCTTATTTGTTCTTACTGAGTACTTTTAAGATTAATTTTCTTTCTGCAAAGATAAACTCTCCCCTTGCCATTCCACCAGAACAAGAAATTGAGTTGTTGAAAGGCTTTTATTATGAGGAGATGCATTTTGCCCAAAAAGCACCACAGAAAGATGTTTCTAGCTCATCACTCACACATTCACTATTGAGAAAATGAAGTCCCAACTTTTTATTGTACTGATTTTATTTGGCCAATAAGGTTTCTATGCAGTTGTCACGTGATCTAAGCTGTGCAAACATACACAATTCGATAGTTTGTCCATGAAATGAATCTGGATGATTTGTGTTGTGTATATAATGTACAGTTGAGCCTCAATAATTCAAACCCCCCTAAGTCAAATTTTTTCAAGTCCCTGTCTGAAATCCCTGGACAACAATTTTCAGTATTAAGAACTTCCCTGACTCAAATTCATTTTCTCTCAAACTTCAGTAAGTTGCATTTTCTGCAGCATTTTAGCTATTATTTTCTGATTATACAAAAGAGAACAGTTATAGAACAAGTAAATTTCCTATGTGTTTTGAAAGGAAGTGAAAAACTATTTTGGCATCTGGATCCCTGCCTTCAATTTCAGCCCATTGTAAATTCATTTAAGAAGTAATTTCCATGGCCCAGAATATCACCAATTACAATTTCCTGCCATTATTTTAGCCCCCCCCCCTCCCCAAATGCTGGTTTTCATAAGTAGAAACCTCCCTAAGTCAAATTTTTTTAATGGTTCCTTGAAATTTGACTTGTAGAGGTTCAACTGCACAATGTAAGGGACATGATTTTGCATTCCTCCTTCTCCTGCGCTCTGGGTGGTTCAAGTGGTTCTCTGTTCCTTTCACATCCAGTGTACAATACTGTATACAAGTCAGTTGGACTCTCTCTCCCTGCAGCAATGTAGTCCAGTGTTCCCCAACCCATGGTCCACAGACTGGCATAGGTCATCAGAAGTTGTTTCTGGTCCATTCAAAATTTTCTTTGGGCTAATAAATTTTTAAAAAGTAGCAACGAAGTCTGTTATCTTTATCTGAGCATTTGGAAAGACATTGGCATTTTAATTGATCTGATAAAAATAAATTTTGCCTTTTTTTCCTAAGAACACTTTGGGCAAATTTTCAACTGCTGAAGTAAATTATTTTAGTATTTCATTTCAAGAAAACTTTCTGCAAGCCCAGATTTCAAATTTTTAAAGACATTCAACCATATCTGCTTCATTGCTTCTTAACTTGATTCTTGCAGAAAGCAGAAACATTTTAAATAGTGTACCTGCCATTAGGTCTTTCGAATGAAACGTTTTTGGAGTCCAAACATTTTTTATGGCATTTTGGAGGTGTGCAGGAATTTTGTTTTACATTTTCTGGTCTATGTAACATTTCATGAAAATTTGCTGGTCCATGGGCCTAAAAAGGTACAATGATCTAGTCCACTGCAATTTTCACTATAAAATAATTTTCTTTTTTTTCTTGTGGTTCCTTAGGAATCTCTCTCCATGTTAAAGGGGTTCTTTACCATGAAATTCTCGCTTCAGCTCACTTTTGCCTGGTCCCTTGAATTTCTTGGTATAGAGAGAGTGAGTCGACGTGT
Organism: Notodromas monacha; assembly: GCA_905338405.1. NCBI lineage: Eukaryota > Metazoa > Arthropoda > Ostracoda > Podocopida > Cyprididae > Notodromas > Notodromas monacha. Next base: position 10,420 of record CAJPEX010000678.1, read on the forward strand.
ATTAGTCCCTCAAATTTTCTTGGTATTGTATAGATAGGTTCGCAGCCGCCTGGTTCACTACCGTGCACACAGCAGTGCAGTACCAAAAAGTAGAGTACAGTGGAGTATAAGGCTGGGCTGCGTCGGGTCGGGCATCAGCAGAGACGAGCATCAGGGATGGGAAAACAGTCAGTCATTCAGTCAGTGGCTGATGGCAAGAGACAGGGGCCCGGTTGAAGATGGAGTTGTGCGAGTGAAGTAGAGCACATGTGGCCCAAGTGGTTGTGGGGGGGGGGACAAGTTGGGGGAAGATTGAGTAGGGGGGGAAAATTGGGAAGCGTGAAAAGCAGACAGGATAGTGTTTCACGGTTCAAGCGGGCCCGCAATTATCATCAATTATGCGTCACATGCGTCTTCATTTCCCGAGGGGGTTTTTTGCAGTACACTGGTGTACTTCATTAAAGAATGCAGGCGGTCGTGACTCGGGTCCAATGGGAGCCGCGGGTTTAATCGCCGTTCCTGCGCATTTCTCATTGGGCGCCGTTTATCACGCCCGGGGAGAGCAAATGATGATTGCCCTCGGGGCCACGCTGCCCGGGCCCGAAAAACCCGGGTCTATAGAGTGATTCAATTCTCACCCTCTCGCATCACTACTTGCTTTATAGCATCGTGGGTCAGCAGAAAACACCCAGCGCCTGACTGCTGCGGCTCCCCCGGCTAGCTGTGTTCCAAGGTTCCCGGGCCCCTCGACGTAACGTGGGTTCGCTTTCTCATTCCCTGGCGAGCGAATGAAAAAACAAAACAAAACAAAACAATAATAAAGCAAAAGAAAGAGAAGGGAACCCGCCGCAGTCCGTAACTGAGCTAATTATTTCTCGGAGAAGAGTCTTCTTCTTCGCGTTTCCCAATAAACACGGACGGACCCCCTCCAGTGATGAGACAGCCTTTCCGCAGCGAAAAGACTCCTGTGCCAAACCAAATGGTGTAAACAACAAAATTCCTCGTCTCGTAGTCGAGGGGATACTGCGCAGTACTTCGGGGGGAGAAATACGACCGAAGTACTGTTGCGTTGTAACATGCGTGTAACCTGTCTCGGCATAGACTGCTGGGCTTTCCATCTCTGCTGGTCTTCAAGAACCCCAGAGTGGCTAAACTCATCGTTTACAATTTCAGAGTTGTTTGATGCCTAATCCCTGGGTTGGCTGGCCAACAGCAATCATAAGTAGGAATACAGTTAAACCTGAATAACTCAAACCTCCCCAAGTCGGTTTTTTCCAAGTCCCTGTTGCAAAAATGTATTAAAAACCTCCCAAACTCAAAGCATTAACCTCTCAAACCTCCTTGACTCAATTTTTTGGAGGTCTTTTGGCTATTTTCTCTTGACACAGGAAAGGAAGAAGCAATGAAAACACATAATTTCATGTGTTCTAAAAGGAAAGGAAAGACTAGATTGTGCAAATTTAGTCCCTGCCTCCAAGTTCATTATTTCAGCATCCTGTCAACTCATTTCAGATGAATTTAATGCCCAGGATATCATCATATACAATTTTTTTCAATTCTTCTATGTTTTCTAGAAGAAAAATGCTTGGTTCTGTTACTCAAACCTCAATTATTCAAAACTTCCTCAATTCAAAACCTCACCAAGTTGAATTTATTTTGTGATCCCTTGAAATGCAACTTAGAAAGGTTCAACTGCATTATACTGTACTGAAGAATCAGATAAACCTTGATAACTCAAAGTTCCCAAAGTCAAACACATGCCTTTGTCAAATTTGTTCAAGTCCTTGCCTCAATTCCCTTGGAAAAAATTTACTGTATGAGAAACTTCCCCAACTGAAAGATTTCTCTCTCCCCCCCCTCTCAAACCTCTATACAGTAATTTGAATTTTCTGGGGGCTCTGGGGCAATGAAGGTGGACTCTCTCAGCAACAAAATTCAAGGGACCAGAAAAACATATGTTGTAGACAGGCATTATTTTTAGGGAATCACTATTACTGTATATGGGTAAAGAATCCTATGGAGCAAAAAAAATGAAAAAAATCAGCAATTATTATTGTAGAGAGAAAGCCCTCCTGTATTTTGTAGGACCTAGGATCAAGATAAGCTTTAACAAATCAACTTGATGCTTTTAAAGAATAAATTACTGCCTAATTGGGAAGATGAACCTTTGCCTCCAAGTCCAGCATCCTGTCAACTCCTTTACAAATGAATTCTGGGTTCAACTTAACTTTCTGCTAACTCCTCTTTTCTTTAGGCAAAATTGTTACTTTCCCTAACTCAAAAATTACCCAGGTCAAATTGTTTTTCTGGTCCCTTGGGATTTTACTTCAGAGGATCAACCTTGATCCCATCCCACCCACAGCAAGTTCAGCCCTTAATACAGTACTTAAAAAACCCGCATGCATCATTAACAAGAGCCCAACATAGGTCCCATCGGATGGAGCAGTTGAAGTGCTTGTACAATAATTTCAATCATAGAAAATTGTTTATCCGGCGAATTTTATCCCTCAGTATTTTGCAGATTTCTGCAATGGGCAATCGAGAAATGGGGTGCGCATCTAACTCGTGAATTTTTTTTTATATTTTGGTGCAGGAAATGCTCTAATATATATTTTACTATATACAGTAATATCAGAAAGCTAGAAGTATGAACAATTTATAGCTCAAAAATGACATTTCATTGCCATCTATTCGGAAAAATTTCGTTTCTTCAAATTTTATTTAATTCATACTTTACTTTTGTGTGTATTTTTGATTTCAATATTGAATTCGTTCATCACCAAAAGCTGGGGTGAACACTGTATGAGGCAATAAATTTGTACAGTACCCAGAATTTCCTTGAAAAAAAATCAATTCCAATGTATTACAGTACTTGAGGCTGCGTGGTGCCCAAAGAAATACTGGATCAAATTTGTCAGTGTAACAAAGCTCCCCCCCCCCCCAAGTTGAAATGATTTCGTTCCAACAATATTTTACTGCACTGTATCCCATTTCCTGATGACAATCATCATTCAGAAAGTCGACCCCATGAAACTTCTGGATTCAGGGACGCGGAAATCAGACCAGCTCACGCAACGAATCCCACCTGCGAAATATTCCTCGGAAACCCGAGCTTTTTCTGTGAACAGCGCCACTTTATTCGCCCTAAATCACGATAAAAACGACGACTTGAAAGCGACATGAACTGAAACTTGTTGAAGGTTTTTGTGCATATTAACGTAAGAGGGCTCACGGATCCCTGGTCAAAGGCAACCGTCACCCTAACGCATTGACAGGTTGCTCATCGCCCACTGTTCCCGGCGGGAGAAGTCGCTCAGCGGGAACCCGCTTTCGAGGCATCCACCCTCAGTGAGTGCCCCACCTGAAAATAAAGAACCCTACCCCGAAAAAAAAAAAAAACAGAAATAAAACCGACCTTTCTGAGCACTGTTTCAAAAAGAGAGGGATGAAATCGGGAAAGGAGCTGCGTAGCTGGAACCAGTTGCGAGGCCACTGTATTTTATTCACCTGAAAAAAGGATTGTAAAAATATGACCAGATCATGAAATACTGTACTGTACATACGGTATTTACTTGAGAATCATGCACCTTCAAGTAAGAAATGCTCCAGGGTTTATCAGTCTAAAATGTTGATCCCTGAGTGAGATGTACCCCCCAGTTTTAGTAACCATAAATTGTAACGTTTCAAAAATAAGAGCACTCAAAGTTGAATTTCTGCATGAAGTCAACCTGAATTCAACTAATTTTATATTTGGTTCCATTGCAATACTATACTTTTCTTTGGTTAAAATTGGTCCTAAATTTCTCACTAAACTCAAATATGATGCATATACAGTGTAAACATTCAAAAATGTTTTTTTAAAATGTCTGTAAGGGTTTTTCTTTCAGCAATACCCATTGTGATAAAATTTTCTCAAGCATAGGGGGGATTGGGCATTTTTACTCTTCAGGAATTGGAGGCAGTCAAGTCAGAGGTTTTGATAAATTCAGCTTCCAAGATTTATATATTTTTTTTATAAAAAAGCAAATAATTTTGACTTTCAGCGCATAACAGAGCATGGAGAAAACGAAGTTCTGGCCTATAGTTTAATTTTTGAAGATATATTTCACATAACATCTTTCTTGTATGGGGTTATTTGAATGCTTCCATTAGGCATACTACAGTAGGATATCGTTGTGACAGACTTTGACCCCTAAAATATATTTGTTATAATGACAAATTTATTATAAAGAAACTGAAATAACAGGGGCCTAAGAATAAGTTTGTTGTGAGTGACTATTTCTGATCGAAGGATTGGTTGTGATACAATTCTGCTGTACTTGACATTGTCAGCTGCGGTTTTCAAAAACAAGATGATTGTTTTAAAAATATGATTTCAATATTTCAAAACAATGATTTGGTGACGATTGATAAGATAGGGCTTCTGAGTGCAACTAACTTGCCTGTCTTGCATTTTAACTGAACTTTTTACTTGCAGCCGTTTTGTATTTCAGCATGCTCCCTTTTGACTCTGGCTGTAGATAACATTGGAAAATAATTACCTTATTACTTACAATAATACCGCATCCTGGAGTGGTCCTCTCATTAGAAAATGGTCTGTGCAATATTCATGACAACTCCGGCTATAAGGGGGTAAGAGCTCCAAAAATGAAGATGTGATTACCCTATTTACTCAAGTACCATGTGCCCTGGAGTAAGGTGCGCACAGGGATTTTTCAGTTGGGAATTTTGCTAAAATCGTATCCCCAAGTAAGATGCGCACTTCTATTTTTTGTGAATCTTAAACCACAAAATTTTGAAAATAAAAACAAAAGATTGCCTTTAGACATGAATTGAACAAAAATCTGATCAATTTTCAACTGTTTCAGTAAAAAAGTTTTCTTGTTACATTTTTTCCAAATTTCTCTATTATAATTAAGTGTAATGCACACATAACTTCCAAAACTTCTTGGAAAATTTGTACCCACTTATGACGCCCACCCCTTTTTTTCTTCTGAAATTTGAAAAAAAAGGTGCGCCTGGTACTCAAGTAAATACAGTGATTGAGAAATGGGAATAGTGGACAATAAGAAAACCTCTCAATCTCCCAACATCCCCAAGAGGAGTTTCTTGCCTGTGTACAGAACACTCATATAATGCTCTAACAGGGTTCACTCACATGAAAACCGCAAACAACTGTATCAAACATGATTCCTTGATATGCTGGGGATATGTCAAGAATTAATGCTTGCGAGATTGGCGAGCTTTCAATACGAAACAACGTGAAGACTTGCTCAGGAACCCCTGGTTAGCCAAGAATTTAGCCAATTTATCCGGGTATACGGGGAGGGGAAAGGCCTGTTGCCCAGAACAGGATGCATGAACCATTAATCACTCCCAGATGAGCAGTTTTTCCTGGTGCCTGACGCATACGGCGAAGCAAGTCATGCTTCTAAAATCTATTCCTCGCTCGTTACCGCAGCTCCATATTGTTTTGCTTTCAATCTGGAAGAATGACTCAAGAATGTTCGCAATTCAGGAGAAGAATGCTAATTATTGCCCACCGATTGGACACATTGCAGAAATATGGAGGAGAAAAAATTTACTGTAAAAGTGCTTCTGTACAGCAGATATTTCAATACCTGCCGATTTTTTTTATTCTCTCCACTGTAATTAGGAGGAATATGCTTGAATAAATTTCCCTGTCCATTGAAACTTCCTTTCTACTAATTCGCGGCTTGTCTTTTGAAAATAAAATAAATTACGTGCACCAAGGAGAAATACTTCCTTCAAAATTCATTCATCCCAGTTTGTTATTCAAAATAGAGAAATATTTCTATCACACTGTTTCTTTGAAAGAAAGGAAGACATTCCCACATAGTATAAGAGGTAAAGAGTTTTGGAGGAATACGGCATGCTGTGTATTCTCTTGAAACCCGTGAATTTTCTTTACAGAAAGATTTGCTTTTTGATAAACAAGTTCAATTTTTCTGCCAAATATCAAATAATACCTTTGACCCGTGCCAAATTCCGTCATACTGAGATTAGAGCTTCAAATTATTTGCTGAAAATGAGGTTCTTGCAACATGGAAAAACTGCTGGCGCCAAAAAATCGTTCTAAAAAGATTCATCGAACAGAATTTTAATGCATTTCTGTTCATAACTTGCATTCTGATTCTGGAAAATCTATCAAGAAAAACCCTGCATAAATTATCCCGTGTGTATTGTTTTTGACATCATTTGTGTTCATGAAAAGAATGCTGCCCATTTTGCTTGTCTATAGTATAAGCCCCCTAGGTAATCACTTGTCTGGATGAACGTGAACCGGACTTAATTCGCATTCAAATTTAAGACGTTGCTGTTTTCTCTTAGGGTGACAAAACTCGTTCGGGAGTTGTGATGGGTTTACCTTCCCCCCTCCCCCCCCCCCCCAAGGGAACAGTTTGGGAATTCAAGCAGTCCATATGGACTTCCTTATTCATGAATGGAGTCTGGTTGATCTCGATCTCCTCGGACTCATCGGCATATGGGACTAGAAGTTTTTTTTCGTTTGAAAAATGCATGGGGTTAGGAGTAGTCAGTGTGTGGGTGCGTGTGTGCAGCATTGTGCGGGGGAAAGTGAAGTGAAGTGACGTGACAGACGTCAAGGCAATCAGGGTTCCGGGGGGGAGAGGAGGAATGAAGAATCGCGATGATGAATCGACTCGCGTTTACACGGGTCATTGTGATACAAATGCGGGGCAGGAGAATGCAACAGGAAAGCAGCTGCATTGCCTATAGTGTTTCTCTCTCTCTCTCTTTTTTTATTTTTTATTGTTGCTTTTCTTGTTTCGCCACCACCGCCACGCCGGGGGGAAAATGGATCGAAGTCGAGGAATGTTGCAGGAGGCACGCGAATTAAGCCACGCCCGTCTGGTTATTTCATGACCCCGGTTGTCCCCGAGTTTCCATCAAGTGCGGCGGCTTTTTTTTTTCCCCCCACCCATGTCCTGTTTGCGACAGGGCTTTGAACATCCCTTCAAGCCCTGCTGTGAACTCCGTTTCCGTATATTACTTGATACTGCACAGCACAGGATCCCCAGCCTGTCTGTCGGGCGACGATGTATGTAGGCGAAAGCGCCCTTGGGCTCCCGTGACCCGCGACCTGGAAACTCAACTCCCGCGAATCAACCTCGGGAAATGTAAATAAATCCCCGCAGGAGTTGAGAGGAGGAAAAAAACATACGAAACACCGACAAACAAGCGAACAAACGCGTCCCTGATTGAGTTTTCCGACAATATACAGCAGGTGAACATTTAATTCCCGCGAATTATTCCATTTCAAAGGAACCCCGCTTATTCCGGAGAAAAGCGGCTCGGAAATCAAAATTGTTTCCGGCAATTTTTGTTGTTGTTGCGCAGAATCGTTTCAACTTAAACCTCAAAATACTGTATGAAATTGAGAAAAGGATACGGGTGGACTCACTCTTGAACGAAGTTTAAGGGACTCGAAAAATTCGTTGTAGAGATAACTTCTTTGTTGAGAACCACAATAACGAGGGGAGAGAAGCATATTGGACCATCAAGCAAGTATCGTTATACAGAGAAAATCGTTGTAGGGAGAGTCCACCTGCTTTGTTTTTCCCTCTGCGTCTTCGAACGTTGTGAGATTCAGAGAGTTGAAGGCACTGAATTATCAGGGTTACTTCAACATCATTCAAACACATTTGGAATTTTGTTCTGAAAAAAAGAAACATTTTTTGGGTTTGGTGTTTGTGAGTTTTTTTTTTTTCTGCGTGTGTCCAAAGCCAATTCAAGTCGAAAAAGACGAGTTCATTTGTGCAAACGTGGACAAAAGATTCGGAAAAACCGAGAAGCAAAAAATCTGGAACGATCGGGTATTTTTTGTGAGAATCAAGGGAGTCCCGAATATTTATTCCCTGACTTTGAGTCGGAGTCACGGGAACTACTGTATTCAGAAGAAAATAAACAAACACCGTAGTGTTTTGAAAGTGGTTCTGCCCAAGAATAAAAAAAACCTGGCCTTTGGGATACCAACAGTAGTGCTGTATAAAGCCAGCATGGAGTAGTGCCTTTTTAAGCGGTGCCTATATTCCTCAAAGAAATGAACATTTCCTTGTCACGCACGAAAACTAATTTTTCCATCAGGGTCGAGATAAATTCTCTCACGCTTTTCTCGGTAAAAATCGTCACTTTTTTTACGCAGGAATGTGTGATGGACAAATGGAAGAAAACAGAGGCTTTGCCATTTAACCACACGTCAACGTTGAATTTTCCTCTCACAGATTTTTCTTCATAGCTTTCCAAAGTTGAACTCCCCAACTTCTGGATTCCTCTTGAATGAAGCTCCAGTGAGGTGATTAAATGAATGAATGAACAGAACACTTTATTTGCTGCTTTTCAGCATTCACAAGGTTCAATCAAGATTTCCACACCCAAACCCCCTCCCCACCCAACCCAAATCCATTCAAAGACATTTTAATCACTTCAGAGCAGGAAACAGAGCACAAATTGATAACAAAAAGAAAAGAAAATACAATCCACAAAATACAACTGGACATCTAACATGTATGCATACACCCATTTATTCCCTGACATTGAGAACAAAATATCAATAACAATTAATTTAAAGCACAAGGTCTTCAGCTTGTCTCTGTATGAGGTTTAGTTGAATAAACTATTTAGACAGAATCTTTGATGATAAATCATACAAGGCCAACAGTTTATCTTGATTCTTTAAGATTTCAGAAAAGGTCTCTTCATTGAGTTCTAATACTTGTACATCTTTCTTAAGCTCATTTTTATCAGTATGACACACTGGACATAAGAAGAGAAGGTGCTCTGGTGATGCGCAAACTAATGTATTCATGCTGCGGGTGTTACAGCACTTGGACACTTTTGAAAATTGGATGAATTTTTTACCAAAGTGCCAACAATTTATCAAAATAGCTACAGTATCATGTATTAAGGGGATGTTAGATGATGCAAATAATAATGGTTTAGTATTGCCACAAGCAATTGTGATTTATAAATCATTCCTAGCATTGCAACTCTGCTCTTCTAGGAGGGGAAGGGCAGGGATCTCTTCTCCCTGTGCTCCATGTGGTGCAGTGTAATACATGTGGGATGCAATTGCCTTGTTCATTGTTTGCATGCCGCATTGTTTCATTGCGCAGTACTGTAGTTGTGTTTTTCTCTTGCCATCCATGTGCTTCTTTCTTGACGCAGTCCAGGCTCTGTGTTTGATTCAGGCTCTGTGTTGTTGTTGTTGTTGTTCGCAGTGAGCCACTCGGAGTCGTACGGCGGGCCCGGCGTGCTGAGCGAGCCGGGCGTGTGGTGACCACCTTGACCCCGCCTTCACGACGTCAGCGACACCCCACGTGATGGCCCCGCCCTCTCGCGCCCTGACGCGCACCCGCAAGAAACGCTTACCTGCGTGTCTCCGTTGTCCCCCCCAGTGTATAACCCCGATCTCCCTTTTTCGGTGTGTGCTTGGGAGAGTATTAACTGCTCCCTTTTTCAAGGAATATATACATGGATGCTTACCGACTCCCTCTCCTTCATTCCTCATCCGTCATCAATCATCTGTCTGACAAACGTGCCTCTCGCACAGAATAAACAACACATGGAGTATATATAACCGTACGTACGGGTTGTGGGACTCGAGCAGAACAAAAGGGGATTGCTCAAGGCCTGAGGTGTGTCCTGAAAAACACGATTTGTGATCCATGACTCCAAATAGAATAATATTTCTGTTGAGCGCTCTGATATTAAAAAAAAAAATTAGGTTCAATTCATTCCTGACCGACACTTAGCATTACTGTATTAACCCTTTGAAAGTGACAGGTTCTTCTTCCATCCCTTGGCAGATCAAGGTTCTTGTGTTATTTTTTTTCTTTTTGAAAACAGGCATATCTTGCTTCAACTTGAAGGTCACCAACATGCAGCTTGTTTGAGTTGAAGAATGAATGAATGAACAGAACACTTTATTTGCCGCTTTTCAAAAACAAAAGAGAAAATAAATAAGCAAAAGACAAAATAGCTACAGAGTTGACAAAGTCAGAGATTTTCCAAGTGCACCTTACTACAGTATTTTGAAAATTATTTTGTGTTCATCCTATGGTAGGAGAGGAGAAAAACCTCCACTCTGCAAGGGTTCTCATCTTTTTTTTAATTTTTCATCAAACATTTTGTGCTTCAATTCTTGGGCACCACCTTTTGAAAAACATCCTGTTAAAAACAGTACCCTGCCTGTTACTGAAGGGTTAACAGGCATTAAAACTAGTGTATTGTAAGAATGAATCAACATGAAGAAGTACGCGCTCAAATTCATTTTTTGCGAATGTCAGATGATCTTCAAAATTGCAATCGCTCAAATTTCTTAAAATCACAATGTTGGGGCTACAACAGGGAAACCTCAGCAATTTTTGTCTCCTATCAAGTTTAAATTTTTCCATAGTTGAAGTCAGGGATTTTCTCATACTTGCTTATTCTTGATAGGAGATTCATTTTTATGCAGGGAAAATTTGGGAATAAGTGAGCCTTATTTTTTTTAACTTGCTGCAATTTTTTAAATCAAAGTAATTTGTTAAGTGCTGGGGACTCATTGTACATGAACATAAATATGCCAGTAAGAATGAGTAAAAAACAATCTGAAATGGAAGCAGCTACATGCCTGTAATGCAGAGCTCATATGCAGCACTGTATGTCTATTTACTGTCAAGACTGACTGGAATGCCTCATCCCCTTGTCTGAGGACCAGGTTCCAATGCTAAAACTGGGATAGGGTTCACAGGGTTTCACTCAATCCGTAATCACTCTACAAAGTGCAGTACTGTATTTTAACAACAGGGAAGAAAGAACGATAGCTGATTCATGTTCCCACAAGTTTTTATTGCAGTGCCACGCGTCCCTGTGCGTCCATGCGAAACACACGCACCACAGTTTCAGTGCACCAAGATATTCAGATTTAATCCTCAGGGAAACCTTGAGACATTGTGCGCGCCCTTATTCTGCACCACACTTTCTTTTCATGTTTTGTCAAGTGCTACAAGTGCAATAATGAGGATCAGAAGGAGATGATGCTTGCTTTGACGATGAATCCTCTGTCAGACACTAGATTGAAAATCTTATATTTAAGTATATGGATGTACTGTACTATAGAAAGCAAGTGCTTATCAATAGTAGTGAATTAATCTTTTTTTGGTGCTGTTCTAGTTGATCTTCTTTATTCAAAATAGCTGATCTCAAGAAGCAATGTCTCGAGATCATCAGCGACTCAATCAGCAAGTGTAGCCGTTCGACATTGCATGAGTTGGACGTCTGTCAACAAATAGTTGCACCACTTGATACTTTCTCAGGCACATTTGAGCCACAGAATCCAGCCACTTTAGAGGAATGATTCCTATGATCAGTGAAATCGTCGTGCGCCATTCCAGGTAATTAACTTTCATCAAAGGAACGCAGTCTGTAGTTAGGTGATATGTATATCCAATAACCCAATTGACTCCAAAAACTGATTATAATCCAAACAAGCTGGGCATTTATTTTTTGAATTTATAAAATAATCAAGTTTTTCCTGAGCATTCCAGAAAGTTTTTCCCCATATGCACTGGTCATAAGAAATGCATGAACATCTGTAAGTCAAATTTCTAGGGACCAGGAAAAAAAATCAAATTCAACTTAGGGAGGTTTTGATTTTTGGAGGTTTCCAGTTGAGGAAACAGACACTTTTGTTGTGAGGAGAAGTGAAAAAAAGTGTGGGAAATCATAGATGAGGATATTCTGGGCCTAAACTCGCTCCTTAATGAGTTTACACCTTGAAGAACTTGGAGGCAGGGGTTCATTTGCTATATTTGTCTTTCACTTCCTTTCAAGATGCATCACATTATTTGTTTTCATCATTTTCTCATCCATATTTCAAGGATATAATAACCAGAGGGCCTCAGAAAATTTGACTTACAGAGGTTTTAGAGAAAAAGACTTTGAGTTATGGAGGCTTTCAATGTATGATTTCTAAGGAAATTGAGACATGGACTTGAAAAAATTTGACTTATGGAGGTTTGACTTATCAAGGTCCCGTATGACCAATTCACATTACAATTAACTAGTTCATTGTAATTGTTGTACGGAACACTTGCTCCAATATACAAATGAATGTGAAAGCAAAGTAAGGCGTCTATATTGTAGAAATGTTGATAGCCTACCCACAGAAAAAAGTCTTCCTTGAATTTCCCTTTAATTCAAAATAACTAACTGAAAACGTAAAAGAGAGCAGGAAAGTACTTCCAGAGACGCAAAAACAGGAGAATGAAATGCAGAATATAAGCAGTACCAAATTGGGTGCATCAAGAAATGACTAACAGGTCAATTTCATTCATGTGCCAATTATTTGCATTAATATCAAATGCAGCGGGGTCTTAGCTATCAAACATATCTGCTAACTTACTTTCTCGGCAATAATTTTGATATTTAGAAGGTTTCTGCTTCGGCTTACAAATAGTGATCCATATCGGAGCAAAAGCTTGCAATATTCCCAGAGGGAGGAGTAGAATTGTTGCTATGGTAAAAAAGGGGTTCGTTATTCAAGGCCCCAATGGAAAAATTACTTGTAGTTTCAAACATGTGCCTTGCTCCAGGAATTAAAAAATTTGAAATCACTGAATATTATGTGTAAAAATTGTCACATTGTGCCCGGAGTGACTGTTACACTTCGTCGCTGAATCAGTGCAAAGGAAAGGTATGCAATAATGCTTCATGTGGCCCAATGCAAAATATCAGCGGTGCACAACATTGCAAATCAACAGATGATGATGATTTGAAGAAATGAGGATTATTTGCAAGTTCCCTCTTTTCCCTTGATGGCAGGAGTTGGGTATTTGTACAATTGCTGCACCTCATTCCTTCTTCATCTCGGTTAAGCAAGGTCAGGAAACCGGAACCGTGAGCCAATTTTTCACCGGGATGTCCGACCGGAACCAAAGCCCTGGGAACCCGACACTTGCACGTTTTTGTTTCCCCCCGGGTGAGTAGGGGTTCTTTTTTTTTTTGGTGTGTGTGTGTGTCTGCGGGAGGGGTGAATTGGAGCCCTTTGTTTTGTTATCCTGCTGTGTGTCGTTTTTGTCAACAGGGGTTTATTCTTGTGGGTTGGGCAACTGTTGCTGCATGTTTGGGGGGTTTAACTCTGGGGGTTTTCCCCTGGTTTTAAACGCATGACTTCTGGGAGATTAGAGGGGGGGACAATGCTTGAATGCTTGGGGTGGCGATGATTAAACTGCAGCGCCATCTGGCCACTTGTGGGACCCCACAAAAGGCGTGTGATCCATCCTGTTTCTTTCCAGCTTTCCAGGACTTACTTCTCTGGGATCCCCCGCACTTGGTTTCCTGGCACGAGGATCACCAGCAGAGTAACTGAAGTTTGATTGGCTCTTCTTTCTTTTTTTCTTTGCCTTCTAATCTAAAGATTCCCACTAATCCTGAATCGCGTTCAGCTGATGAATGTCGACTGCATTCCACGGATCACTGTCGACATTGACCCTAAAGTCCCCTATTCTTATCTAACCCGGTGATACTGTATACAAGGGTAAGTCTTGCAGCAGCTGCGGATCGTTGGCGACGAACTCATAAGTTTCCTGGCAAAGTTTTTGGAGTTCGTGTCCTAATTGGCATCAAATCTTCCAGGATCTAATTTGATCTTCTGACATCTTTCCATGAATGCTCTGGTAAGAGAAGGTATAGATACACTGTAAGCTTGTGCTGCTTCAACTGGTGTTGAGATTTTAAATTTTTGCCTTGGCAGAGTTGTAAGTCATTCAAAAAAGTCATTGGCCTTGTATGATTTCTCATCAAAAATTCTCTCTAATTTGTTCATTCAACTAAACCTCATACAGAAACAAGCTGAAGACCTTGTACTTTAAATTAACCTTGTGAATGCTGAAAAGCAGCAAATAAAGTGTTCTGTTCATTCCTTCATTCAAAAGAAGTTCAATAATGACTTGATCCAGGGCATTTACCCGGGTACCACACCCACAGTTTCCCAGTTGTAATTAGGTACATGTTTACGAGTGGCATTTTTTGAAAATTGGAAACTTTTCACACCACTTCAATTTTTTCAGCCTTCTCTGTTTTAATATTTATTCCTACAATATCAGTTTTATGAAAAAAAGCTGTCTCCATTGAATTTTTATTTGCAAGTAGGCTTGAATTTATACATTTTAACCAATACAGTTTTTGAAATAGGAAATTTGGTGACTGAAAACTGAGGTGCACTTCTCATGCTTCTGGAATTCAGAAATGTTTTTTTCTGAATTCTTAGTTTAAAATGTAAGGCGTTTATTTTACTCAGTGAAGCATGGTAATGGAGTAAATAAATTATTCTGCTTTTTGGAGTTCAAGTATAGGTTAAATCTCGTCACAACCAAATTTTGGGAACCTTAAGATTCACATTGAGCTTCTGATGAAATAAAACTTTGAAATTGTTTTTTGACATCAGAGGTTGATTATTTCAATCTTGATCATTTCATGATTTAACCAGAGCATTTTAGAACAAATAAACTTTTAAGAAAACATAACCACAGCAAAATTTAAAAAAGCCTCTAATGATAATAAGTAATATTAGAAATTGTGCATTCCATAGCACTGGTTTCTTTCCAGGTAGGGAGAACGATTTGTAGAAGTTTTAAAAAATAAGAATGGAATGTTCAGGAAAAGACGGAAAATTCGTATTTTAACAGGCTTCTTGCGCTACTTTGCAAAAAAGTTGCTGTGATATTAAGTGTCGGCATTATGCAAACAGTGTTTATGTTTGGACTGTTGATCATTCCTGGTATGATGAGAATTTTTTTAATACTGTAATGCACGTTTTAATGATAGTACAGTATTTCACTTGTGTACGCATTTGCAGACATAACTCTTTTTTCTTTCGCTTCTCATCTATCTTTCAAGTGTGTTGTTGAAAGTAGACTCTATGCACTCCACACTTCTCCATCGCAATATTCTACTGCAATGTTTGTTTTCGTTTTAATTTCATTAAGTAACGTTCTTCATGCAGCGGTTTTGTTTTGGTTGAATGAGTATAGTACCACTGTTTTCGCAGCTGTTGTCCGGCGAAGGGTTGTAGGGGTTTCTTGATTGCAACGGGAAATAAGGGGCCCATTCCTATAGGAATTCATGATCCTTCCCATTCATCGCCTCTGTTTTCAGGTGATCGCCGGCTTCAGTCAAGTACCAGTTGTCCAACAATGACATTTTTCCCATTTTTTCCACAAAAAATATTAAAATCTTGGAAATCAAAGTTCTATAAGTTGTATTCGTGATACATGCTTTTTTCTTTGGAAGACAAGTTTTGTTAGGAAAAGAAGGTACAGTAAAGTGAGACCACCACATGCAGACACCTCAACCTGCGGACAATTCAACATAGGGACACTTATTTTCCCTGAAAAAAAATCCGTAAATAAGGCCCAACATGAGGACATTGACTCAACATAAGGAAATTTTGAGATAAAATTGCAAATACATTTCAGGCCAAATTACAATAAACAGATATTTCAAGCCCTGAAATTGATGTAAGAAAAGTTCTTGGGTGTTTCTCTCACCAAATTACAATGTATTTAGCTAATTTAAAAAAAATTACCTCCAGCATATAGAGGGACTTCTGCTTTTTTCACTTGAATGTTATTTTCATAGATGCCAAAATGTCAGTGTACAGTAAAGAGATACACTATTCAATGCTCAAAATGTTTGAATTGAGTTGAAAATGTATTCACTAATTCAAATTCAAGTGGCAAACAATTTTTCTCTGGGAATTTGGAAGAATATTTCTTCCACATAACACCAATTAAAAATTTTATAATATAGGTCTATGGGAAAACAAGACTCGACTTAGGGACATTTTGACTTGGGGACATTCTTGATGCCCCATTTATGTCCGCATCTTGGGGTCTCACTGTATATGGAACCAGTGCAATTATGGTAATGTTCCCAAATGGAGCAGAATGGTTCCACTTCACAATGAGAATTTGTTAAGAAATTTCAGGAATATATTTACATGAGGGGAAATTTTAGCCAACTTGTGCGGGATCCTTGTGATCCTCAAGAGATCCCCCTGCTCATCCTGTCGCAAGTGATGCGGAATTCGAACGTCTGAGTTCATCTGGAAGAGAATCGACGTCTGATGAAAGCGGGGTGGGTGTTGATGACACATCAGCCGCATTCTTCCCAGAACATTAGGAAGGAATTCTGTCGCAGGAACAGGATGTGGAAAAGTTTTTCATTCCTTTTTTTTTTCCTTTCTGTTGTCGCTGCGTGAGGCACTTGATGCGAGGGGGAATGTGTTGCAGTCCGCGGTGTGAGGGGAAGAAGAAGAAGAAGAAGAAGAAGAAAAAAAAGGGGGGTGTGCTGGGGGTTGATGTTGGGGTGGGATTTTAAAATTAAATTCCCTGCAACTTCTGGTGCATGTCGTGCATGAAGCCAACATCCAGGCACAAGTGACGTGGGTGTGCCTGGCTGCAGGTCGCCTGTGCGTGACAGCCCTGAGCACTCATTCATTGCCCCCAATTGTAGGGTGGAATTAAGAGCATTGCCCAGGGTTGTTGTTGACCTGCCCTGGTGATGACAGTCCCTGTGCACGGGGTCCTTTGTGTCCCTGCTTCAAGTGACTTGTTCCCGCTGACGGGGAACAAAAGCCCGGGTTCTCACAAGCATCATGCCAATCAGTCCTCAAGAACTCTTCCAGCCGTGCTGGGTGCAAATATACAGTACAGTACATGGAAACCCATGGCCCGCCTGCGATTCCCCCCGCCCCGATCGTCGTCTTTGATGATTGCAAATCATTATTAGTTCTGTATCATTATTGCTCTTGTTTGGCTTTGTATCTGCCTTCGTCTGATTAGACTCGTCATTTTAGCGGAATTGCCATTTATTTCAGGTTCAAGGGCAAGCAACCGAACGAATGCAGTCGTGCCTCATTTTTTATTAGGGGTCAGCCGAACAAATGTTTTCGGAATTGAAATGGAAAAGACATATGATTGAGCGGAAAGATATTATTGTTTTTAAAAAAAATCTTGGGAATAAGGAAACATATTCAACCCTTTTTGAAATACAGTACCTCATTGGAAAAACGTTATCAGAAGTCAACCTATTGCTCTTCACTCAAAAAATGACCGCACCCATGTCCCAGATTTTTTTGCGTGCCCCTGCTTCTCCCTCAGAATCCTTAAAATTGACATGGCATTAATTCCAAGGGTTGTTGCGATTAATTTGCTGGGAAACCACATGTACGCGCTGAATAATGGTAAAATTAATATACAGTGGCCCCCCGCCTAACAGACCTCCCGTGTCAGGGATTTTTGCTAAACAGACCAGCTCTGCAAGCAGTTTTTCCTCCCGCCCAACAGACTTCTTTTGGTTGAAAATTAGTGTTGAAAATTGAAATTTTTAATTTTGTATGTAATTGAATTCATGTAAAGGACTTTTTGTCTAACATACTTGTCCCTTGCACAAATCAAGTCCGTTAGACGGGGGTTGACTGTATTTAAAACCTAGCATCTGATAACAAATGACCAGCCCTCAAAGGGAAGAAAACCCACTTCTCAAGGAGAACCATGTAAATCCAAAGAACAATGAAAAACCAGAAACCAATTTCCACAATTCCCAAGTTTACCAAAGAATGAAGCCACATTTGCCATCAAACTTTTGGACTGTGAAGTTCATACAAAATTACTGGACATTCAAGAGTTCTGCTGAGAGTTGTTGAAGTGTTGTTAAAACTTTGTTTTGAAAATACTTTATTGTGGGGACAAATTTGAAATACATTCAACATAATTTCAAATAGGAAATCCTAAAAGGATTCCCAGCCTAGTCCCAGGCTGATTCTGTCTTTCATTTCTTAAAAATTTGAACTCCACTTTATCCATCAATTTCTGATCAACAAGTGACTTTATTCATATTTATGTTAAATTAAGTTATTCTTTAACATAATTGATTATTAATTCTGCCATTTTCATCAAGAGCTGCCTTCTCAGGTACCAGATTCTCATCTCAAGATCTCAATTGGCTGCTGTTGATGAAAAGAAATCGACATGGAATTAGAGCCATGTCGATTTTTTCTGCACGAAAAATTCAACAATAAAAAGTATGTCAAAGAGGGTCGAGTTTCTTCTCTTATTCCGAAGAATGTTTTTCTGGGCAGTATTTTTTTAAGCTCAATCGTTTGCCGTTTCAATTTATATTCGGAAAAAACTTGTTTGAATTTTCTCATATTTGCATAAACAGGACGAGAAAACGGCACGCGAACGGCTCGCATGCAAAAAAAAATAGACTCTTTCATTCAACACATCTAGTTCATCATGGAAAAAAAAAGCACTTTTACTTTTCTAGCAGAGGATGCGAGGATCTCTTTCTACGCTTGTAAGAATCTTATTATTCTGCACAAAGCCTAATTTTTTATTCATCCCACTGGCTGATTGACAGGAAAATTTCCGCAAGCCAGTATACGAGGTCACGAGTTCGTCGTCGTTCCCTGGCATTGAAATTCACCCCTTCTGTGATGCTTTTCCACTGTGCGCACGGTAATGACAGGATATCACGAAACGCGGGTTTCATGCAGGTTAAATTGACGCTCATAATTTAATGGAGCAATCTCGATGAATTCGCTGTGTGGGCTTTGTAAAGTGGAATGCATGACTCCATCGATAAAATTCAAAGCAAAATAAAATGTGCGGGGATAATTTTGCGGATACAGTAATTTAAAACGCGGTTTACGAGCTTGATTCTCCAATCAGATCAATTTCTTGTCCATGGTAAATTAAGGGATTATTGCCTGAAAAAACACAATTTGTTCCAGAGTTTGTTTGTTGGAATGTGTGTTCGCGGGATTGGAATGTGTCCAATCGTTTCCTGAGGGATATTTCAGCATTTTTTTTATAATGTTTGCAAGGTCGATCCCTGTTTTCTTAAGCTGCTGTAGGAACCTTACAAACATCAAGTTTGTTCGCTGGAAATTACATTAGCTAAGAATGGCCCATCAATATTGGCGAATTAAATTTCCCAAAAAATACCAATCGTCATGTGAGTCCGTATCCCAATTTTAATTCTTCTGCTATGGCTGGAAATTTAAAATATAAAATAATGATTTCTAACCAAATTAATTCGGTAATAATGGAACGAACTACAGCCAAATCTCTTCAAGTTGAACTTCAAAGGATTAAAAAAAGAATTTTACTTTGAGAAAATTATACTGTATCAGGAAACAAGCGTTGGGGTTAGGGGGGGGGGGGGGGCGTAGAGAATGACAGGAAATATGAATTGGTGATATTCTGGGCCTTAAACTACTCTTTATATGAGTTAACAGGCTGCTGAACTTGGAGGCAAGGGTCCATCTGCCAAATTAGTCCCTATAGCTTCCTTCTGAAAAGCATTCAGTTGCATTTTCAATGCTTTTATTTTCATATTGAATCCCTAATATAACAGCCCAAGGCCTCCAGATAATTTTTTTTACTGAGGGTTGTGTGGGTAATAAGTCTGTGAATATTATGGAGTTCAATAATTCATTGCTTTTGGAAAAAAAAAAGGCAGAGAGGGATTTTAAAAATTTGACACTGAGCTGCATCTGATGTGAAGAAGTTTGAGGTATTTGAGTCAAATTATAATACTGTAGAAATAATTTAAACTGGACAGTCAGCATAAAAAACCAGTCTTTATATTTTTCTCCAAGTGCAATGACTCAAATTCAACTTACCACATTCACTCAAGTACCACATGCACCTTTTTTCTCAAATTTCAAAATGAAAAAAGGGGTGCGCGTCATAAGCAGGTACAAATATTTCACAATGTATTAGGAACTAATGTGTGCATTGTACTTGATTATAATGGAGAAATTTGGAACAAATGTAAGAAAGAAAACTTTTTTGTACTGGAAAAGTTGAAAATTGATCAGATTTTTGCTCAATTCATGCCTTAAGTTGAATTTTTTGTTTTTATTTTCAAAATTTTGTGGTTCTAGATGAACTAAAAATTGGGGTGCAAGTCTTACTTGGGGATAATTTTTTAGCAAAATTTCCAACTGAAACACCCCTATAGGCGCCTTCCTTGAGGGCACATGGTACTCAAGTAAATATGGTATACTGGTTCCTTTAATTTTTTCTCACAAAATATGCTGACCCTCATGCAACAACGGAGTATCTTCTTTTTCTGCCATGAATTTCCAGGGGGAAAAATCTGCATGTGCCAAATTCATTATAGTTCGGCAACTTCAAGAGCAGAGCTAGCAAAAGGGATTGGGAAGAGGAAGAATAAGAAGACAACACATCTCCACAGCTGCTGCTGAATGCAGTGGGAAAATGTGTGTTGGATGTCGGGTCCCGCAAACTTTGATGAGGGCACGCAGTGGAGAAGAGGGGATGGATGTTGTTTATGTATTTATTTTTATTCCTTTTCGGTCGCGTGAAAAATGCAGCAGTTCGCCAGAAGGCGGTTATTGCAGTTGATGTGGAGAGAATCGAACAGTTGGAGATGATGATGTGGGGAGCAGAAAAGCAGCGGGACGGAAGAACAACAAAACGTGGAGGGGCTATGATATAAGTTAGTTGCGGAGAATTAGGTCAGTTAGTTGGGGAAGTAAGATTGAGGTTTCCGGGAGTCAGTGGGACGGAAAGTTGCGCGTCGGGGGGAAGACGACGACGGACAGGGGATATTTTGCACACAGGGGATATTTGGGAAAGCAACCCGAAAAAAAAAAGAAAAAGAAAGGAAAGAGAAGCCGGCATCGGGACTGGAATCCCCAGAAGGAAGTCCCCAAGTCCCACACCTAATTATACAATGTCACCCCGCGTCTCGATTGCAGATAAAAAGCAAGTACACACAGAATGGTGACTTAAATTAAACCTTGGGTCCCCGGGGAGTCCAGGGTGTTTTGTAGGGTTACCAGGGATTCCCTGGGGTGGGCCTGGGCCATGATCAGGAGCCCTGCTGGGCCGGGGGAATTTATGCACCCCCCTTCATCTGTTGCCTATCTTTTCACAGTCAATGGTGCTGTGATTTATTTTGCAATCCTGCTGGGAATGCTTGGGGGAACATCTGCACAACTTGTATTCCTCTGCATATCAAACTCCTGGTTGACAAATCACTTGCACAAATATTTCGCTACTTCAAGCAAAAACTTTTTTCCCCATTCCCATCATCAAAGCGGTTCAAACATACAGTCGGCATACTACTTTGATCGTTGCTGTCCGTACAAAAAAAAACCAAGCATTTCAAGAGCTAATTCAACAAAAGCAGAAGGCTGGTCCTCTTCTGTGTCCTAGAAATTCACATGAATTTATAAAATGTGATTTTAAGAGCGATATCGTTTTGAAGTACAGTATATAATACTGTACTTCATCCGTTTACATGCATGCATTTTTGAAAGTACTTTATGAATTTATCTTTCTTCCTAAAACTGCCTTCAGAGAACTATTCGATTTTTCAGTGATGTACAGTATACTATTTTGAAATTAAACTCAAACCTCATGCATTGAATCGTTTCCAAAAGCCAATGGAACAAGTAAAAATAATTTGGATTCAAATTCTGTTATTTGAACCCCCAACAAGAAACTGACAAAAATTCAACCATATATGCAGTACTGAAGATATGCATGCTGTATTAAGCATAAATAATTTGGAATTGCTTTTAAAAAGCTAGAAGTAAACAGTTTTTGACAAAATAAAGGCAAAAATATACCTTGTCTTGAAGAAATACTGTATTTACTCAAGTACGACATGCCCTTGAGTAAGGCGCCCACAGGGTTTTTTCAGTTGGAAATTTGGCTAAAATCTTATACCCAAGTATGACTTGCACCCCAATTTTTAGTAAATCCAAAACCACAAAATTTGGAAAATAGAAACAAAAAGTTTGACTTTAGACATGAATTTAACAAAAATCTGACCAATTTTCAACTTTTTCAGTACAAAAAAGTTGTCTCTTCACTTTTTTCCAAAATTCTCCATTATGATCAAGTATAATGCATGTATAACTTTCTAAAACTTCTTGAAAAATTTGTACCCAGGTATGAAGCGCACCCCTTTTTTTCTTCTGAAATTTGAGAAAAAAGGTGGGTGTGGTACTCAAGTAAATATGGTAATTTGAATGTAATGCAGTAAACCTCAG
Source organism: Notodromas monacha (assembly GCA_905338405.1). Classification (NCBI taxonomy): domain Eukaryota; kingdom Metazoa; phylum Arthropoda; class Ostracoda; order Podocopida; family Cyprididae; genus Notodromas; species Notodromas monacha. The sequence goes on from CAJPEX010000678.1 coordinate 32,519, forward strand.
TTTATTGCATCAAAATATGTGCAATTGATGATGTCATTTGAAATGAAAATGTTTCTTCCTTGCAGACAGGTAGACACTCTCTCTACAACAAAATTCAAGCTACCAGAAAAAAATCACAGCTGGAAGAATCTTGCTGTAGAGTATGACTATAACATGCAGATAGGGGACAGTATGGGGAAAATTTGGTTACCCAGAAAATAATCTTAGAGGAGATCATTGTAGAGAGTCCACTGGTATTTCTTGGGGACTGTGGCACACACTCATAGTTGAATATATTAATAAACCACCTGCATGCCAAGAACTGGTGCTTTGGTCCTATTAGAGCCTCACATGCAGCACCAAAGAACGTTTCCCCAACTCCTTGGAAACTTGTACAATAATGGGACTCATTGTTATTTTTTATTTTACCCTTCTTACCCAATCAGAAAACAGCAAAGAATGCCAACCTTCTCCAGGAGCAAGTTTAACCCAACCCTTCCTCAATAATGCATGAAAGCTTAGAAGACTTGAATTCAGCAGGTCATTCTCATTAACATTCTTAGCTTCCACTGCTCGAACAAATTCTCTGAGAAATTGTGTGAATTATTGTGTGTTTGTATTTCTCTAGAAGAAGATGCTGAGTTGTTGATTTGTTTGGGACAAAAGTAAATATTTGTTTCTTGGAGCCTCTATAAAGAGGCTTCTGGCCAGTCCCAGGCTAATTGAGGTGTTTCACTCATAAAATCTCTTTGGTTCCGGAAATCCTAACAGTATGTTTCCTTTACAAGAATTCCTCGCCAAAATGGTTGAGGAGCACTGCTCTAAAGAAGTAACATGAAACTGATTGCTCAGCTTGGATCATAACTTTCTTGACATTCTGCTTTTCCAAAGAATTAATGAATGAATACTGTAATGAATGAATGAACAGAACACTTTATTTGCCGCTTTTCAGCATTCACAAGGCACAACCAAGACTCCCACATCCAAACCCCCTCTTCTCCACTGCGTGCTAGCTCTGCTCTTGAAGTTGCCGAACTATAATGAATTTGACCCCACCCAACCCAACTCCCCCCAAAGACATTCAATCACTTCAAAGCATGAAAAAAAGCACAAACCAATGACAAAAACAAAAGAGAACACACATACTGTAATTTTGAATGCTAAATCTTCAGAAATTATTTAAGAAAAGAAGGAGCATCTCAGATAAACAATTGAATTCTTGAGTCAACCCTGGAAATACTGTAAGACCACATGCAGAGTTCGCTGCAAACAAAACTGCTGAACCCTTTTCTTCCAGTTATTCGCCTCTACACTTACATAAGGACGCCTGCCAGCAACTTTTTTTTGCATGAGAAACTGGAATGTGTTTTCACAGCATAGTTCTTGAAACGTGTCTTTCATGGGGATTATGGGGCTCTGCCTTTTTTGTACACTCCCTAAACCATAGATTTCATATCATCAACGCGTCCCGAGAAAAAGAGGAAGCAGCCGAAATTTCCGGCGTGGCCCCTCAACAGCAATCCGCTGCTTGATGAATCTGGCGTTGTAACAACAGAAGGGGCATTTTCGGCGGTGTATTTTTAGAACTTTCCCCGCGAAAGAGCATCACTTGTCAGTTATTTGCGCCGCGGGAAAGAAAAATTGTCAGGGGGGACCCGGGGGTGTTTTCCAGGGGGGTCAGGAGACAAGTGGCGGGTAGGGCCGGCAGGTGAGAGGGGTCACATGCCATGACGGTTGCATGTCAATCAGGTGATCCAGATCCCAGATCATAAAATAATGCTGGGCCCCTGTTTCGGGCACCTGCATGTGCCGGCACGCAGGGGGGCGGCATGACGCCCCCCGCGACACGCAATTTTTCTATCTGTCACTCCCCGCGAAAAAACACGAGGCCCTGTGATTGATTCAACAAAATGCCCGGGGTCTTTAATCAACCGAACACCCTTTTCCCCCCTTGATTCCGTGTCCAGATTAACCACCCACGCGACCCGACTAAAAACCCTTTCTTTTACCCCGCGCCCCAAAACACAAACGCTTTCAAGATCCATCTGCTATACTTACTGTACTGTACAGAATAAGCGACCGCACATCTTCTTTTTTTCCTGTTCTCATTCAAAATTTACAATTCACGTGACGTGGCCAGGTTAAAAAAAAAACAGAAATAAAATATTCAAGAGCTGGTTGTTAGGACACGAGGAGCAAAAATGAAAGTATTCCAGCAATTCGTTTGTTTTTCGGAACGAAATGGTGGAATGACGCACTTGAAATACTAACCAACATCAACAGCCCTTGACCTAGACAACATCCAGGTATTTATATTTTTATGATCTATTCTGGATTCAGTGAAGAATCAAAATTTTGGCGAACATCAGGGTAATAACTTTGGAAGCACAGGGGGACTCTCCACAACAAAATTCAAGGCACCAGAAGAAAAGCTTTAGGGATTATTTTGTTGTAGAGAACCTTATAGCATGAAGAGAGGCTCCAATGGGACCAAAAAACAACATTCTTTGGAGGAAATTGTTGTAGACAAGATCAGTGTAGAGGGAGTAAACCTGCAATAACTGCCAAAATATCAGATGCACATGAGACCAAAAAATCTAAATACAGTCAAAGCTCTCCAAAGTCAAAGTCCATGGACCAGGAAAAAGATTTAACTGGAATTTGGAGGTTGTGCCTTAGGAAGGTTCTGATTTTGGGAGGTTTTGAGGCACAAAAAAAAAAACAGTTTTGTAGCAAAGAAATGTAAACATTTGTGGGAAATTGTAAATGAGGACATTCTGGGCCGTAACTTGCCTCTCAATGAGTTTACAGCATCCTGAATTTTGGAGGCCGGCGTTCATTTGCTCAATCAATCTTTCACTTTTTTTTCAGATGCACTTATTATCATTTATTTTATTGCTTTTCTCTTTCATATTTCAAGGAAATAATAACCGATAGGCCGCAGAAAATTTGACTTAGGGAGGTCTTTGACTTATATAGGGAGGTTTGAATTCTTGAGGTTCAACTACATTAAATCATTGCTGCTCAAAATATGGACCACAGGCATGATCTGGCCTTCAGAGACCCATCCCATGGTTCCATCCTGATAAATATTCAAAATATACATTGAAAGATGCATTTACAAATTCAAAATATTTCTCCATCCTACAAAAATTTGATAAGGCTATGTCTGTGATTCAATGCATTGAATGAAATCAGGTTTGAACAATGCCATTAAAAAAAAAAGTGGAAAATCCGAAACATCATAAGTTATGGTGTATTGTGGCCTGCAAGAAATCTTCATATCTGTTGTGTGGCCCGGGCCACATCTGCTTTGGACACCACTGCATCAAATGCTAGAAGACCCATTCTGAATTGTCACAGAGCACACAGATGACTATGTCCATATAAAATGGTCTGCAAAAACTCCCCTAAAATTGAACACTCAAATGAGCAAAAGAAATCCACACTTGACTCTAGTAACAAAATGACAATGTGAATATGTTACCAGAGATCAATAAGCATAAATGCTTTCATCACCTATAAGGAAGGAAAAGACTTCTCTAGGTGCTACTGTCTAACTAACAAATCAAAAGAATCTTGTTGATGACAATTGTCATGACTGAAATTTCAGAATAGGTTGACTTTGACTTTTTTCCAGTGGTTTGTCCATCATCTGTGGGGGAATAGCAACATGTGTGCTTGCTTCTTTGTTCCATGAAGTTAAGCGAATATTGCGGAGGATTTTAGAAAAGTTCCCCAACTTGCGAGGCAGTTAAAAATGTTCCGGTTGAATTCCAGGAGAAAATGTGATCCAGCACCTGAGTGTTCCAATGCATGATCAGCAGAGTCTGAGAAGTACAGCATGTGTATACTCACTGTATCTTCAGAAAAAAACGAAAAATACAATCAAATGAAAAAAAAGCTCGGGAGACCGATATGTTTCACATGCTCGCATGGAGCACCATGATCTTTCTTATCATATGCATACATTTGTTTTTTTTTTTAAAGCAATCAATTTTGTAGCAATAAGTAATCCAAATCGGTCAGATGCGCATCAATTCACAAGCCTGGCACAGAGGCCGAAAAGGAAATGTATTCAAAAAATTAAAATGCAGGAGTGCAGACAGTCATAGACCAAAAAAAAAAAAAAAAAAAAAAAAAAACGGGGACCCCCGCGGGGGGGGGGGAAGAAAAAAAAAAAAAAAAAAAAAAAAAAAAAAAAAAAAAAAAAAAAAAAACGGGGAACCCTGCGGGTCGGGTCGCATGAAGAGGAGAACAGATTTTGTGGGCTCCACCAGTTTTAGTGCATGTGCTGTAGGCACGAGGAAAATCACCCCTGCTCATCTAAGAGTGATAAATGGCTCATGCTTCCGGTTCTGAGCGACGAGCGGGGTTCTTTTTTCCAGGTTTATCGTCAATTAGCTGCGTTCATTGCACACAGCTGGGGGGCTTAAATGTAGGGTTTTGCGACCCTTTCGTTTTCCGTTTAAAAGCTCACTATTATTCCTAGGAAAAAAAGCCAACGAATATTCGCTTTGAATGCATTGCAAGTAACTTTCTGGAGATCGTTCGTCTTCAGCAATGAAAAAGTCAAGTGTTGGCATTTTTGCGTCATTGTGGGGGAAGGAAAAATCATTCCCGATTTTTAAACTATAAAATCAACATGTTGTGTCCGCCACGTGGGGATTGTCAGCCTCTATTTTTCTTTGGCCACATATTTTAAGGTACCAAGACCAGGTGGACTCCATCTATACAGATACAATAAAATCTCCTTACAACAAATACCATTACAACAAAATTTTCAATATAACAAACTTTTTTCCAAGTACTACATGTTAAAAAAATCATGCTATAAGAAACTTTTTCTGACATCCCCAAAAGTTTGTTGTAACAAGATTTTACTGTAGTAAAGTAGTCGAGGATGATCCTGTCTAAAATAATTTTCTCTGCATAGCAAATTTATTTTTTGGTTCCATAGGGGTTGTGCACATATTATAGCAGTTCTTTACAATTAAATTTTCTCTGGAGTGATTGAGAATGTCAGATTCAGATTACATCAGACTCAGAACAAAGTGCAGTGGCATTTTGCTAACTGTTACCTTACCCCGTCAAACACCTACCAATGTCAGATTTTCCTTTAGTCAAAGTCTGAATTCCTCAAGAAACTGTGTAATGCAGGTCTACTTAACTCAAAAACCTTCCCCCCATCAAACCTCTGTAACTTACATCAAGAGACTGCTTCTGGGGACCTCGGACGTTAGCAGGCAATTTAAAAGGTAACTTGATGCTTTTCAAATTAACACAGTACCTAAGTAGGCAAATTTGCCCTTGTTTATTCTAAGTTCAACCTTTAGTCAATGAATTTGTCCAGCCATTTGAGGCACTCAAGAACCACAAATTCACCATCATGTGATTATGTATTTTCCTTTGTGCAAAAGCGCCAGTTTTTCTGACTGAAATGCTCCTTAAGCAAAATTTTTCAGGGTCTTTGTGATGAGTTTGACTCACAGAGGTTTGACTGCACTGTACAGAGACAATGTGGAGCAGTGCAGCCCAAAATATGGCCTGTGGGCTGGATTGGGGCCACAGAGACTCTTCTTCCATGTTGTGGTCCCTTTCTTATAATTTTCAAGAAGTCAGCTACCACTATTCAAAATATATATGTTGAAGGATGAATTTAAAATGAAAAATGTTGCTACACCCTTCAAAATCCTGGAAGACTACATTTTGAATTCAATAACTGAATTAAATGTGAAAATTTTCAATTAATATGGGAAAATTTGAACCTAAAAAATGATTGCCTATTGTTTCCCTCAATAAAGGACTCTTCATATCCACAATGTGCTCCTTGGCCAAAAAAAAAAACAAAACTAAGTTATTAATGCAGACCCCTGGTCACATCTGAATTGGGTAGTGCTGAGAATGAATGAATGAACAGAACACTTTATTTGCCGCTTTTCACCATTCACAAGGTTCAATCAAGATTTCCCAACCAGGATCCTCCAACCATTTTACCTACCTCTGACATACCTACTACAATCAAAGAGGACTTTGATTTTTCTTTTAATCCGAGTGAAATCCCAGATGAATGACATTTAATCACTTCAGAGCAGGAAACAGAGCACAAATTGATCACAAAAATAAAAGAAAATACAATCCATGAAATATACAACTGGATATCTGACATGTATGCATACACCCATTGATAGCGCTGAGATAGAGCCAATACAGGTGCTTGGACTCTCTTTACAACAATCTTGCCTACAATAATGTTCTCTGTACAAAAAATTTTTTGTGGTCCTATAGGGTAGTCTCCCCATGTTCAGGGGTTCTCTAGAACAAAAGTCTCTCCATGATGCACATTTTTCTGGTCCCTCAAGTTTTGTTGCTGAGAAAGGTCACCTGTTTGGTCATTGCTCCTGTTCAACACTAGCTGCAGAAAGGCACCTCAACATAAATTGCATTCAGATGAACTTCTGCACACAGGGCTATTCCATTTGTCTTTATTGGGTTATTGATTTGACCACCCCCTAGAAGCCTTTTCCAGCAGAAATTGACCAAGGTTGAATGATCATTATTCCCAAACAAGGAAATCAAAACTTTTTTCCTCTGGCCTTTTTTGTTTTCTCTTGCCTTATCATTCTTTTCAGACAAAGCTGATGGAAATTCTTGAAACAATCGGTGGATGAAAACCCTGCGGGAAAAGTCGCTGTGCTGCGGGGATGGGGGGTGGGGAAGATGAGGATGGTTGTCAGGAAGAGGAAAGTCGGCTGCTGAAGGGGGTTTTGTTTCCGGACTGGTGCGAAATCAGCAGCCGCACTCACCAGCTGCACAAAAGCGCTCGTGTTTGCAGAACCCCGGGTTCTCTCTCCGGACACACAGGACGCCGAGGAAGAATAAAAATAAATACCCAGCCCACCCCCCGAAAAAAAAGTGGAGAGAGAGAGAGACAGAAGAGTTTGACTGGTGGGATTTAAACCCGGGGACCCATGTGGTTTGATATGCAGAAAAGTGTGCCGGCGATGCAATCTGCGCGGGTGTCGCGCGCGCGTAAGGGCGCCCTGGCAATGGAGACGAATGGAAGCGGAAACGCAGGATGTCGGGGGGGACTTTTTAAACCCCCCGCACAAAAGAATGCCCGGGACAGGGGCGTTGATGGCTATCGCGGCCTGTGCGCCGGCGATAAGCTGGCCCGGAAGAGTTCCGGGGTGGCCCTGCCCTGCTGGCTATTCTGTCCCTGCGGGGGACACACCAACAACGCGCGGGGTTCGAGGAACACTGACTGACTCGAGCTCAGTCGTCTCGCGTCGCGGTCGGCTTAGGTCACGTCGCATCCGGTTATTTCTGCTCTTTTGGCCACGTACAGAGAAGTAGCAAGAACGGGGACTTATTCCAGGGTAGGGGGACGTACGGTACAGTATTTCTTTTTATTTTTTTTCGCTCCAGAGAACCAAGCATGCCTTTGGTGTCATCCTCAGTCTCGAACAGGGACGGCTGGGGCCTCATGAATGGAGGGAGAGGAAATAAAAGGTTCAATAAGGGCTTGGGCAACAAGTACTGTACAGTGAGACCCTGCCTTAGTGTCAATTTGACTTTGGGACACTTGAAACTCAAAAGGTCTGCCGTGATATCCAGAAAATGTCTCAAGATAAGGGCACATTCTAACATTTATCAAAAATTGAAACACTTCATTTTACAAACTGTTGAAATCCCTCAAACAACTTGAGCTATTCATATTTTTAAAATTAAAAATAAATTCATGTTTAAATTCAATTCATAAGACTTTTTTGGAGCTTTTTTATTTTTATCATCTGTGCACAGTCCAGCAAGACTTGTTCTTCGTATTTTCTTCTTGAGCTCCTTTTGATGCCAAAACATCAGATTTTATGCTGGTTTGTTTTTTGTAGTTTTTCATGCTATTAAGTTCTGAGGAATTGCAGTGTTTATTCATTTTTGGTGGCTTATTCCTAATTTTTGATGAAAAGGAGAACCATTTTAAATGTGTTTGCATTGAAATCTATGGGAAAATATGATCAGTATAGCATGCAGATGCTCTGGCATATGGACAAGGTAGAGGCACCAATTATGTCCATATTGCAGTGCCCTGCTTTACTGCACAGTACTTGTACAGTCAGTTGGCCATTTTTGTGTTATCCTGACTTTACAACACAAACATCATCCAAACAAATCTGTCACAGCTTGATACCAGCAGATGTTGTCAGTTACTGTGCACTCTCCCTGTAAAATTCATTTGGCACAGCAACCTTCCAGCTTCAACTAAAACTTCAACTTTTTCACAACTTTTGTCCACTACAAGTGAACGTCACTAAGTCAAAACCCAAAAGTGAAAATCCTCCACATGTTATTTTATTTGTGACCATGTCTGAATTTCTGCAAGAATAGTATGATTTATATTTCCCTAACTTGAAGAATTCTCCCTCAAAAAACCATAACTCAAATTTATTCATGCGAATGGCTATTATTTTGAGGACAAAGGAAATGGAAGAGCATTGAAAATTTGACTAGATGCCTTGCAAAAGGAAGTGAGTGACTTTTTGGGCATATTGTAACCCTACTTTGTAATTCAGTAACCCTTAGTCTCATCTATACCACAGTGCATGTCCCAAAAGATAAACAATTTACCTTCATGTGAATATTCCAACAGTTTCTCCACTAAAAATGCTGCTTTCCTACCTTTCCAAACTTGAAAACTTCCTTGTCCTCTTAGTGGTCACTTGATTAAGTTTATTTGTGGAAACATTCCTCAAGTTGGGAGAAAATGTAGGTAATTTCTGGAAAATGTCTCTTGGAAAAAATATTGTTTAGAAATATAAACTTCATGGGCTTTCCTAAACTTTATGCCATTCAGATTTCATCATTTTTTGTATTTGTTCTGTGGTCAATTGGAAAACCTTATTTTAATTAACAGTTTGTCATAAGATGCTTGAATAATGACAACAAGCTCAATTAGGGAATTTAGAATATAATTTTCAAGGTGTATAATTTCCAAGTGAAAGAGCTGCTCTTCAATCCCATCATGAACATCAGATAAGAATCAATTTAAGGGTAGAGTTCCTATTAAAGCCTTGAGTGGTAACATGAGTTTAATTCAAATTTCTATGCTGGATTTTTAAAATTGAAATAATGAGAAATGCTGGGAAACCTCTAACATTGACTACGATAACCAACTCCAGTTGGAAATATATTATTTGCAGATGTTCATGCGCATTTTTTGATGGGTCCCTGAAGGCATGCAGGAACCATCCCAGAACTGTTTAGGATGCATTTGAGAACCATCTAGGAAACAGTTGGTCAAAACCTTCCAACTTGGTCTAATTAAGCATGCACTAAGGCTAGTGTTGAGGACAACATCCCATGCTAATCTTTGGTGGAGTCCTCATTGCCAAACTAATTTCTAGAGTGATATTCCAATTCTAAAACATTTTTAATATACATTGCTGACTATCTAGCCACTCTACAATTCTAACTTGGGAGAGGGCATATATACCCAAGTTAAGCTGTGAATGGTCTTACAAAACTGGTTGCTATGTCATTTATGGCAAGCAAGTGCTTTCTGTGCCCTCTGGTCCAATTATCAATGTCACCCATTCCACATGGCAGGATATGATTCTCAAAATTAAGGAAGAATGCAGTTCTCTCATTGGGGAAATGCATTTTGAGAACACCTGTAGTTGCGCAGATAGTACATTTCTGGATGAACGTGCCTCAACAGATCCCAATGAAGGTCAGTGTACAGTAGCTGCATGTCTTGAATCTAAGAGTAGGCTTTCACTGGCAAAATCTTTTGGCTTATTTATGACGTGTCCTTCCATCAGAATTTTAAAAAATCAACATTTTGTTCTATTTAATATTGAAAATGTTCTTCTTTTGCCCATAACAATCACAATAAAAATGCCTAATGGACATGAACTACAGATACTGAGGCTTTCTGATCAAGCCAAATGTTAGAAAAAAATCTGGAACATGGTTTGGGAACCCTTTTGCATGCTTGTATGGTAAGACAAAATCCGTGTGCATTTTTAAACTCAGGCAAATTAAGTTATAAAAATGCGCATATAGTCAACAACTTGGTCAAAGTTGCCATACTTCCTGTGACACACTTTCAAGGAGTGGAAAGCGCTTAAAACGTTCAATTCTGGACAACAATTGAATAACCTGAAGTATAATGCCACTGTGAGGGAGTGCATTTTGAGTGTTTTTATACAAGTGAGTTCAGATGATTCCATATGCAGTACAATATCGTGCGAATATGACTACAGCTTCTTTCACACAAATTACTCACACATGCCTCTGAAGACTGCGAGAACATTCAATTACAATCTTCCTAAAAATGAAAAAAAAAATGGTTGTAACATCTGGAGACTCAAAAACAGGGTTCCCCAGTGATTCCAAATTCACATTCATTCATGTCAGAGTGTCAAAAATGCAATTTTTCATCCACTCAAGCCAGAGTTATAATTACACCTCAAGTGATGATCAGAGTAGGTTAAAATTCTAAACATTCTTCCAGCTCAAGTGTCACTTCTCAGCCCCCTCCGTGTGTGGAAGGGAATTCGCTGTGTCTTTCTGCATATTGGGACGGGGGTAAACTGTCGCTGCTACTTGTCACTTGGCAAGTGCGACATTCCCAACTCAGAAATAATGTGAGGGTTCCTGAGAAAAAAGCAGAATTTCTGTGAATATTATTTCCTGTCACCAACTATTTTTTGCAGGGTTTTCCAAAGTTGTTCCGCAGGGAGAACTATCAGTATCGCATGGATGTGCAGTTTTGCAGCGGACTCAATGAGACTGACTCCACTTCTTCAGAAGGAATTCTTTTCATAAAGTTTGAAAATTTTTAAATATCCTGTGGGATTCTGGATTCCCTGTGTCTCACAAAAAGGACTTGATTTTTTCGAACAAGTGTTGATTATGTACGGCGTTTTTTATATGAAGTTTTCGACAGCATTTTTTAATTCAAATATATGGGGAAAATTGATTTGTTGCAATTGGAAAATTTTTGAAGAAAAATCCTCTAAATAACTCATCAATCGCATTTGTCAGGGTCCCGAGTCACATACCGTCTTGATTTCCAGCCACATTCTCTCAATTAACAATCGAAAAGGTGCCTAAAAATATAAATAAAAAAAATTATTTACATGGCCAAACTGAAGCCTTCATCAGCAGAAAGCTTCTGGCGGATGCCCAAAAGTTCAATGTCAAAGTTCATTTGATAATTGAATGCATTAATTGGGAATACTTTTATGAGGGACACGGTCTGGGTTATGTATGAGTACATTTTCAGGGTAAGACCAGCACATTCCCTGCATGGAACTTTCCATCATTGTAGGAGGAGTTTGTCGCGTGAGGCCGCGCTGTAAATTATTATGGGGATCAACTTCAACTCGAGCTAACCCCCTACAATATATGAAGTAAATTATGAAAATATTGTAGCCTGTGATTCAAATCGATTGTCTGATGAACTTGCCCTTTTTATACAGTGGGGCCAAGAGATGCTAAGGTAATTAATTCCTGGACCTGGTCCCTATACAGTATTTTGGAACGCCCACATTTTGGATCATGTTTTCCTGAAGAATCCAAGCATATTTCATTGGCTCTCCTGTTCATCAAAAATTTTTGGGAAAAGTCCCCAAAAATGTAAATAATGTTTTCAAGCTCTTGGGAAGCGGTGCTGGGATTTATCTGCAAAATTTTGTGCCACAAGGTGCAAAAAAAAATTAGAAGAGCCAAAATCAGGAAAATTCTTAATTTTTTTCAACATTCTTGCAGAAAAATTTTCTTAAAAAAAGTTACCATTGGGTAGCATTTTTTCTGCATTCCTGCCATAGTATTAGCTTTGAGAGATTTTCAGAAAAATGGCTTACCCTTTCCTGGATTTTCCCAACTACTGTATGGCTACTCAGCCAAAGCAGCATTTTGGTGACCTTCAGTCAAACTGAAATGCACAAGTGTGCAAAAAAGTCCCAGCACTGCCACATGATGGAGAAGGACCCACCACAACCCGATGTTCAACTTCAAGATACAGAAAATAATTGCAGAAGAAAACCACATAGAATCTGTACTTCCAGTTCAGCAAACATGAGGAATAAATCCCCAAAATTGAATATAATGCTTTTTTTAGCTTCAAGGTACAGAAAATAACTGACCAGAACAAAACCACACATCATTTGCTCTTTTAGCATGGAAAGGAGCTCAATAAAAAGCAATGAACAAGAACAAGTCTATCAATACTGTGCACACATGATGGAAAAAATGCTGGAAAAAAGCACAGAATTAGCCTAATTTTTGATTATGAAATACAGGTACAGTAGGTTTTATGAAATGCAGTTTTAATTTTTAAAAATATAAAAATGATAGCTCAATACTTTTGAGAGATATCAAAATTTTGAAAAATCAAATGTTTGAAGTGTTTCTAGAAATATTAGAAAAGGGTCCTAATTTAGGCATTGTTCAGATGACAGGGCATATTATTATTATCTTTCCTTAATTAGAATCGTTGGTCCGTTGGGTTTTCCATCATATGCCCAGGTTCCAGTGTATTTCCTCTTCACCGTATATACCAGCACTGAATTGGGGATAATTTCTGAATGGCCCTCCCGGGTGAAAGTTTGAAAGATGACATGGAGAGGTTTGCAGGCTGGAGGGGATATTCCTGGGCTTGTCTGGCACGGGGGAGAATTCCTGGGTGGGAAAGTCGGGTTAGGGATTGCTGGAAGATGAGATAGCGCCCGGGTTTTTGTTTGCCGGCCGTGTGCCGGGCGTATCGCCGGGAATCTGCCAATCCCTGCTTGCTGTCGGTCCCGTTTCGGGTTCCTAATCTGATGAACCCGGTTGCGAGGACCCTCTGCAATTTTCCGCTTGCCTTTTTTTTTTGTTTTGTTTTCCCCCCTTCTTGCTCCCTGTACTCGGGAAAGGAGCCGCGTTTTGCCGTGTCTTCTATAATAAATGCCTCTGGCTTCCGGAAAATGCAGGTTTTGAGCACCTCAATGGACTCTTTTTTTTGCGTTGAGTGAATTTAAAAAACTCTCGTGTAGATCTAATCTTACATCAGCATTTCCATTTTTTTGTGCTTCCGAAGCAGCGCTCGACCTTCCAAGCATCATTTTGTCTTCTACTGATGGATCTTGGCATTCGAGAATCAGATTTCTCTGTAGAATTCGTCCAACGCAATTTTTAAAACTCCTCGATGATTAAACTCTGAAATGGACCGTTGGTTTTATTTTTTGGCTACATTTCTAGGTTGGTACAGTATCAAATCAGGCATTAATTTTTCTTGATGGCATATAAGATCCTTGGCTGGCCATTCTAGGCAATGTGGGCTTCATCGTCCTGATTTTGCCTAACCGTTTCTGAAAAAGATGTTGAGGAATTAATCAACCCAACATAAAGAATTGAACCATAGCGCAGTGGAAGAAAAGGTGGGAAATAACAAGGCAGGGCAATCAGCCAGTTTGCAGCCAGGAATATGTAATTGAGTGGGTACCTTAATTACAAATCCCTAGTTTTGTCTGGTTTAATGACACTCCACAATAAATCATAATCAAACACAATACAAAAATAATGCATCACAATAATTGCAATAATGCAACACACATTCAATGAAGACAATAAATTTGTGCACACAAATTTAGGGTGCAATAATGCAATGCAACAATTCAATCAGAAGAATTGGGGTTGGAATGTTTGGAGGAAGTTCACTGTAAGAGCCAATTTAGAGGACTGATTATTGGAAGTGGAAGAGTGCTGAGTTGTTATGCAATTTAGCACAATGCTTCTGTCAGCTGACCTGACTGAAGCATTAGACATTTTTCCTTGCCTGTGATTGGTGGACAAAATGTGCATTAAAGAAGGCATGCCTCGGGGGAACAGTTGCATGAAGGAAAACTGGACCAGAATTCAGGTCCTGGGAACTGATGTCCCTGGGCCCAAGTTCTGGTTCCCCATCAAAAGAGACATGGAAGGCCTTGATTTCAGCTTAAATTTTCACAAGCTATGAACAATTTAAAGTGTATATTCTCTAATAAATGCGCCAGGATTTATTCAAAATATTAGCCTTTTTCCCCAGCATTTAGTATAGAGACTGGCACCTTATAAAGTCTTACGCTCATCTACACAGGAAGGGAAATAAACGAAAAATGGAAAGAAACTAGTATTGAAGCCAGACACCTTTAAATTATAGAGGTACAGTCTATTCTATTATACATTAAACATTTAGATTTTCTCCATCAATTCATAAAAAATGAAAAAAATGACAGGTCCTGATGTTATGCAGGACTCACCTGCTTCCCACACACTTTTAATCCTAATTTCCGATTGCAACATCCTTATACTTTTGAATCGATTTGCATCAGTCCCTTTGAGTTTGTTGAAAAATGATTTTCCTGCATCAAAAGCAAAACATACAGACTGCTTTGTTTCCTTTCAATGAGTAGAGACGTAGAACAAAGCAAATTCGACTCACGCCTGCAGAATTGAAGTTCAGCTGTCAAATCACTCAAGAAACGGAAAGAACCCGTCTCAGACCGCTCATAATAGGTAACCCTGAAATCTATGTTGAAGACACTAACTACAGAAACAAAATACCCAGCAAATTGAATGCCTCTGATGGTTCTACAACTTATAAATGCAGGTGTGAAATGACGGAACACTGGGTAGTATTTTCCTTGGGCTCCTTGACCCAGTCCGCTGTTCTCTCAGAGAAAATTTTGCAACTTTCGATTCCCGAGATATTCACTTTTCCTTCCAGGTAGTGAGTCGACAAGATTAATCGGAAGGATAAAAAGAGGAAATTTCGCTGATGAATTTGCGTGAGATGAAGGGAAGACAAAGAAGAAATCGGCAGGAAAATATTCTGCCTATACCGCAAATGCCAGTGGGTTCCCCGGACGAAACCCATAAGCTGGCCCCTCGGCTTCCGATTTACAGCTCTGGGCCACACCCGCATGAATTCCGGCTTTTTCTTCTCGAAAAAATAAACTTTCCCCGAGTCTGAGTACTACCGCAGAATGACCAGAAGTTTCTCTTGCGGCTGACCACCGATTTCTGGAGTAATACACGTGGACTCTTTCCACAACGAAATTCAACGGACCAGAAAAATATTTCCCTGCAAAGCAAATTTTGTTTTTGGAGTGCCCAAATAACATTGGAAGAGAACCCTGTATGGCTGAAAAAAAATTCCTTTTACACAGGGAGAAATCGTTGTAGACGAGATTTTTGTGACTAGAGTCCACAAAGATTTGAAAAGTTGAGCTTGAAATTAAAGTGGGGCCCTGAAATGTACGTGTAATTTGTCCCCATTTTCCCATGCTCAATATGAACATACAGTGAGACCTCAGGATGCAGACATAATTGGTACATCAAGAATGTCCCTAAGTTGAATTGTCCCTAAGTCAAGTCTTGTTTTCCCGTAGACTTACATCATATAATTTTTAATTGGTGTTTCATGGGAGAATTATTCTTCAGAATTCCCTGAGAAAAATTGTTTGCCACTTGAATTTGAATTAGTTAGTACATTTTCAACCCAATAAGAACATTTGGAGCTTTGAATAGTGTATCTCTATATACTGTACATTAAAATGTTGGCATCTACAAGAAAAAACATTCAAGTGAAAAAAGTAGAAGACCCTTTAGGCTGGAGGTAATTTTTTAAAATTAGCTAATTGGATGGTGAATTGGTGAGAGAAATGCCCAAGTTTTTTTCTTACATCAATTTTAGGATTGGAAATATCTGTTTATTCTAATTTGGCCTGAAATGTATTTGCAATATTATCACGAAACGTCCCTATGTCAAGTCAGTGTCCTCATTTTATGCATTTTTTATTAATTTTATTCTGGGAAAATAAGTGTCCCTATGTCAAATTGTCTGCAGGTCAAGGTGTCTGCAAATGGGGGTTTCACTGTATTTGATTGGTTCTCCTGTTCATTGAAAATTGGGAATAAAGTCCCCAAAAACGGAACGAAATTTCGTCTCAATTTCAAGATGCAGAAGATAATGGTGCAGGAGAAAACTGTGCAGATTCTGATCTTTTGGCAGCAGGAGACCAAAGAGCAGAGAACAAGAAACATTCTAGCTATTCTGTGCACACATACCTCTGAATAAAGCACGAAGTTGTGAACAAATTGAGGGAATTCTATAATGAAATTCATTTTGAATTTTTGTGAATGAAAATAGCTGAAAACTTTTGAGAGATTTATATCAAAATTTAGAATGATAATTTTTTCAATTACCGCATTCTATAGAGATGTTGAAGAAGTGTCTTTGAGACTTCGTTCAGATTTCCGGGCAGATTGGTATTTTGTTTTAAGCGTTCGGTGTTAATGTCTTCCTTATTCTTCGGCCCTTTTTACTTTCTTATAATAGCTCGGCTGTGTAAGGGCTTAATTTTCCCCCAACTCTGACTTTCGAGTCATTTCCTTTTTGCTCACGTGCTGTTCGGCCCTTCAATGCTCGTTCCCTTTTTATAGGTGATTTCCCCCGAAAATTTCCTCTCAATAGTGCAAGAAAATTATGGGTTTGTGGTTCTTGTGCAGTTCTGGATGAAATTTTGCTATTCAGGCCTTCAAGAAGTTAAGGTTACTCACGTCCGGCGGTTGTTCTACTTTGAATCGGATAAATAAAATACGAGTATGTACATGTGCAGAAAAACATCACGCCTCGCATTTTTTCATTCATACATCATAAATACCTGCATACTGAAAAACTACAGTGCTTGATTTTTTGTAATGTACAGTCAAACCCTGTTAAAATGCCATTAATAATAAGCCACTGCGTTTGGCAGCTGCCAATTTATTGGAAAAATTATACATATTCCCTAATTATAAAATGATTGTAAACCTGCTTAAAATCTGACCAGAAAATTTCCCAAAAAATTTTCTTCAGACTAACAAAGTTGCATAAAATTTTCTGCACACTGAAAATTATGCAAAAAATGTTTGAAGATGCAAGAAAGTTTTGCTTCAAAGAATTTTTGCCAGGTATTCAAAAAGTTTATGATTTTTGCAAAAATTAGCTCAAAAACATAATGAAGCAGGTATACTGGAATGATTTCAAAAATTAGAAAGGGGGTTTGAAGAACAGCTTGTCAGTATGAAAAGCTAAAATAAGTTGCTTCAGCAGGCACAAATTTGCTTGAAGAGTTATTGGGGGAAATGCCAACTCTTGTTTTTCATCAGATGATTTCAACTCACATTGTCTTTCCAAAATTCCAGATAAAGATAGCAAACAATTGATACTTTGATAAATTGATTGTGCTGAAGAAAATTTCCTGCAGATTGGCAAACAACTTCTGCTGCAGACTAGTGCCAGTCCACAGATCACAGGTTGAGGAGCACTGATTCAGACAATTGATTTTGTCTTTCATGGCCCACCAACAAGATTCTTGTCTTGTCAACTGCCACAAACCTCACAAATGGTGGCAGCTTACCAAGGCCTGATGTACTTATAATGTAAAAATTACCAGAAGGTTCTTCTCTGACAAATTTAATCCATTCCTGAGCAAAGTTTGTTAGCCAAATCAGATTTTCCCTCTTTCAATTGTATGATGTTTCCATCAGGCAAATACTTTGCAGTGTGTTTTGAAGAGGATGGTAAATGCTCAGGGTCTTTTTTTCCATGACCATTCCTTTCCTTTAACTGGGCAAGAAGTATCTGAAAGAATTCCTCCAAACCCCACTTAATCTGACTTGAAGTTATGATGCTTATTTCCCAGTGGGGTGTTGGTCGGAGGCCGACTGCTGAAAAATCGAAACAACGTGGGATAAATACTGCACTGCGCACTCCCTAAAGAGTCCGCCTTTTGTGAAGTTTTGCCGCCTCTTGCAATGATGTTCCTTCCTCCAGGGGGTTTTCCTTTAGTTTCATTCTGGTTTATATTCTTTTTTTTTCTGACAAAGACGGCCGCCGGCTGAGATACTTGTTGTGAACAGACCGCTCACCGAGATATTATACACGAATCTCCGATCGCGGGTCAGAGCAGGAAATGCTGGTTGTTATTCAGGAAGCAACTTCGCACTTCCGCGACTCGAATTTGCCCCACAGTGGTTTGTAATTGGACAGACACCGGGCTTCATCTGCAGTCAGGTAAAATCTTGTTACAACAAACTTTTTAGAACTTCAGAAAAAGTGTTCCATGATGAATAATTTCTTTTGCAGGTTGAATCTCTCTGCAACAAATCTCAGGTAGCCAGAAACAATTTGATTTAGAGAGAATTTCATTTTACAGAATATGGGCAGAGAACCCCATGGGACCAGAAAAAATTGTTTTCCAGAGAATATCATTCTAGACAGGATTGTTGTGGATAGTCTACCTGCAACAACATTTAGAATATACAGTGAGACCCCAAGATGGGGATGATGTAATTGGTGCATCAAGAGTGTACCCAAGTCAAAATCTTCCTAAGTCAAGTCTAATTTTCCCTTAGACTCACATTATATAAATTTTAAATGGTGTTTTACGAACAAAATACTCACCATAATTCCATGAAAATAAAAATTGTCTCCCAATTTAAACAGATTCCAATCAATATGTTTCAACAAAATATGAAAATTTGGGAATACTCATACCTCTGTACAGTACATATACATGTTGGTATTCTCTGTAAAAATAACATTCAAGTGAAAAAGAAAGAAGGAAGTCCCTCATTGCTGGAGGTAATTTTTTTAATTAGGTAAATGGATGGTAAATTGGTGAGAGAAATGCCCAAGATCTTTTAACATTGATTTTAGGGTTTGAAATTTCTGTTTTGTGTAATTTGGCCTGAAATGTATTTGCAATTTCATAACAAAATGTCCCTATGTTGAGTCAGTGTCCTCATGTGGGGCCTTTTTAATTAATTTTTTTATGATAAAATAAGTGTCCCTATGCCAAATTGTCTGCAGGTCAAGGTGTCTGCATGTGGGGGTCTCACTTATTGCAGAAATAAATTCCTTCATCTCAATTTAGAAACTAGGCTTTTGAAGCCACTGTTTGCACCGAAAGCTTGTGCATCAGTGAGATGAGAATCTGGCATGAAGGTTTTCCAGATTCTTATCACCAAAGAAAAGTTAGGTTTAGAAAAGTGAAAATATCTCAAGATCTGTCAAACGGGTCAATTTTTATATTACAGTATACAAGAAAAGTTGGAAAACATCTTTGGCTTCAATTTAAGATGTCATAGAGTTTTCCAAGTGTAAAATTTGTGGAGTTATTTGCTTTGGAAGTTTGAGCATCGGGAATTGCACCATAGGTGAAGCATCTTTTCTTTGCTGATTTTATTTCTTTTTGAAAGTGAGTTTTTATTGCACAATGCGAGATTGTATTTGCTGATTGTGTGTGTGATTGTTGTCTCCATGAAACATGTGATCAGAGACAATAAGAAGAGTCCTCTTTTAACATCCAAGGAGTGAGGATGCTCCAGCTTCTCTCATTTTCTGCAGCCATAATGTAGTTTTGTACTTTTAAAATTAAATCCCCTTGGAGGCTGGGTAACTGCCTCAGCACTCAGATGTCTCTTGCATCTGGAATATTTTTAATGCAGCAATACTAAAAACTGCAATACTCCCCGTATTCAATTGTCCAAAAATTTAATTGCTTTTGAATGCATCCACAAATAATTCCACACATGCTTCAAGCAAGATTAACAATACGTTTTTGAGGTTATCAGCCATCGTAATGGGATACTCACGGTTTCTGGGTCGACTTCGAATCGAGCGAAGAGTTCCTCAAGAGAAGCTGTGTGGAAGTCAACGTCCAATTCGTGGACCTTGCTCTCGATTTGCTTCCCCATAATGTCATCAACTGAACTGAAACACTATTCACAAGAGCACGCCCTTCGCAACAGACTCATCCAAAAAATACGATTTCAGTATTCCTTGAAGAGCAATCTCGAAGGAAGAAGAAGACAACTTGTCTGCTTATTTCACACTTTCCTCGCTGCAAATTAAGTGACTACAGATAGCAATTTTGCATCACGAAATTCCAAGGGAACAATGAAAAAGTAACGTCTCACGAGAAAACAAGCACGGTTTCTCATGACGACCAGCGCTTGCTTATATTCGGGTTTGAAGAATCAGTTGCCTTAGTACAGTATTCATAATTAAAAATAGTGATCAGTGGAAGGTTTCTCGAATTTTCAATGTGAAAATGGTCTCAGTTATTCAGACGATATTACTACAATTCAGGGAAATTTGGTTCACAAGTAAACAAAGGGTGAGCAACATGAAAACGATGTTCTACACTCTACAGCAGCAGTTCCGACTCTCAAATGGAAGTACAGTACATATAGTAGTACTAGGTTCTGAATCGAAATTATTGCTTAAATTGAGTTTCAGTTATCTTTCTTTTGAAAGCTGACCCCTGTCAATTTTAACGTGAATTACGGTATAGTATGGCGGAACAACTGTATGAATTGATTTATTTTGGGTAAAATTTTCCTATGCTTTTTGCATGACAGTTGGAGGCCATATACGAGCGCAGAAATTGAAATTTCCGTCAGAAATACATGATATATGATTGACAAAAATGTATCTATGCCCAACTTTTTGAAATACAGGTGAATCTCAATAACTCAAACCTCCCTAAGTCAAATACACCCCAAAGTCAATTTTTTTTCAGGTCCCCATTTAAATCCCCTTAGAAACAATAGATTAAAAACCTCCCTAAGTCAAAAGCTTTTCCGCCCTCAATAAACCTCCATAAGTTGAATTTTCAGTGGCCTGCTGACCATTAATTTCTTGACCCATGAAAGAAAAACGTAGTACAAGCAGAAATGTATGTGTTTTAAATGAAGTGAAAGACTTAATTGGGCTAATGAACCCCTGCCTCCAAGTTCAGCTTAATTTCAAATCATTTAAGAAGCCATTCAAGCCCCAAAATATGACCATTTACAATTTTTCCAGGTTTCCCAGAAAAAGGGCTTTGTATTGTAGCTTAACCTCTAAAATTCAAAACCTACCAAAGTCAAAATTTTTTGGCAGGTCCCTTGAAATTCGACTTAGAGAGGCTTGACTGTAGTATGAATAATACATCAAGCTTGACTAATGTTTTAAAAAGTAGTTTTAATCAACTTCAATGGACAAGTGGAGAAACTAAAATAGGAAAATAGCGGAGGCATAAAAATTCAGATTTGTTTTCGCAGCAGCTCTCCAAACAATGGATATGGAATTTACTATTTGTTTATTTTGCCTACTTTTTCTAACTTATATTCATTGTAACCGTAGAAAAACTCTCATTACAGCAAATAAGGTATCCTCCAATTTTTTTTTAGCGAAAAGTCGAGAGGAACTGAGACATACAATTTTTATTCAAAATTGTATGCAATATTTAGCTCTGTGATCCCGCCAACAGTTGTGAAGAAATATTCGTGCGGCCCAAAACATTAATATCAGCATTGTAAACCTAGCTTTATCCTGACGTAACTGCTACAGCACGTACAGTAACAAAGCTGAATCGCTTTATAACAAACTATTGATACCGAATTTATGGATGTAAAAAGCCTTTTTCGGTCCCGAAAGCTTAATTGTAAAGTTATTTTTATTGTTGAATACTTTTAACCCTACTCTTGAGAAAAAATCTTGGCAAACGTTTTCCGGGAGATGCAGTACAGTAATTTGACTTGAAAGTATACTTGATGGTAATCAAAAAGCATAAAATGTAAAATTGCTTCAAATAATGTTATATGGTGACACGTTCGATTTTTATTTGAATTTCTAGATGTCGAAGCGCTTACAAATTATCGAGATCTCAATAATCACGTTTCAGAAGAATAAGAATATTTCAGTACAGTATTTAGCAAACACTCTCCAGACCCATCAGGACTCAATGTGAGACTGTGAATAATTCCAACATTTTGCAAAGTGCACAGATTAAACAAAAAAAAGTGCTGTTTAACATTCCTTCTGTCGTCACTCGTCTTGTGATGCCATTATAATGAAACACACTCATATTGAACTGAGACAGACGAATGCCATTCATATACGCAACTGCTTCAAGAATCATTTGTGACAAGAAAATGGCAAAATATAGGAACGATCGCGAATATATAATTTTTTTTTGGTTTCCCATGCACTGGCGAATTTTTGCCGACGATGATTCCCGACTGACTGACTGACGAGTGAGTAAGTACGTGTCTGCAGCTGCCAGCAGCAGCCGATTCACTGTTCGACACAACAGAAAAGCATTGGAAATGAGATATGTGGCTCGCTTTGGATGACGAGCATGCATCTCTGTCCCCAAATGCAGGTGTCGGGCGACTGAGTGGCGAGGCCGCATATCTCACCGCATACGACACCCACCTTCTGGGTTTCTCCATATGATGCCAAACACGTGCTGAATGCCTGCGGATGATGCATCTGAAAACTCGGGTCTATTTCACACCCAGGAACAGCAGCAGCAGCAGACGAGAATTCCAAGGTTGAAACAAAAGCCGTGAAAAAAAAAATTTAATGCGATCCTCGAATGTCTATATATATGGGTCTGCGAAGTGTGAAGAATGCGTTCTTCAGAGTTTGGAGTATCATGAGAATTTTGCTAAAACAAATAGGCCTTTTTTTGTGTGTGGCATGATTGTGTGCTCATTTTGATGAGCACAAAAGAAAGACAGAATAATTTTTTTTGGGGTCAACGAAGAACTGAACTGAGTCCACTTGCACTTATTTGTATACTGTATCTTATAAAAATATTCATATGTTCCTGATATTCCTTTGTTAATTTGACATAAAATGTATTCCTATGTTCTCTTGATGAAACGTTTATGAATCAATGTTGGCTAGCTCAATCCATATGTGTTAGCCAGGATAAGAACGTCAAAAGTTCTTGAATTGTTGTTCACCTGAAAGGTTTTTTTAATTGATCAACCAGCTTTATATTATGCTTTTCAGAGTTCACAATGTTCAAGCAATGTTCCCACATCCAAAATCCCTCCACTCCTCACCCACATTTTTCCAAAGACATTTCCATCACATCAGGATGGTGTTGCAGAAAAAATGAGAGAATAATTAATGAAGATTTTCTCCTGCATCACCTGATTTTTTGATATACGGTATATATATTTTTGGACAATCACAGGGCAGGGAACTTGCAAGAATGTTCTTGAATTTTCTGGTAAGTTCATGTAACCAGACAATTTCAAAAAAAATCAATAAAAGCCCTAATTGATTCAATTTTATGAGTCAGTCTGTCCTGAACTCTTGACGGACAATCTTTTCCTTCATTTTTCCTGATTTGTGCACAAATCTGTGATTCTCTTTTATGCTGTGATCTGATCTTGCGATTCAATTATATTGTGTGGATTGATTCTGTTTATTATCATTGAATTCCTAATTTTCTTTGACTCTTCTGAAATCATACAATGAAATTTATTAAAACTAGGAACATGTATTCAACACAATCCCTTAAATATGTTTTCTTGGCCTCAAAAGGCTGATTGCCTGGGTTTTTTTTATTTCTTTTGAGATCCTTGATCACAGATGGAGAATAGAGACTTGGAGTTGCTGCATATGGATGTTGAGATAAAATTTTTTTTTCAAATTAACAATTGCACAAGTGATATAAATAATGCACAGTTAATGAACCCAAATTAAATCACATGGTGTTCAGCCTGCTCCCAAACATAGGTTTTAGTTGATTGAAAAATTTGGAAGTAACCTCTGTGGATAAATTTTAAAAATTCAACAGTTTATGCTGGTCCTCTAAAAATTTGGAAAGAGTCTTTCCATTGCATTTTAAGAGTCCTACATCTTTTTGAAGCTTTTTGTGTACCTTTGGTATGCTTGGCATAAGAGAACATGGTGCTCTGGCAATGCATCAACCAATGTATTTATACTGCAGGAATTACATCACTCATAGACACCCTTAAAATTTTGATAATTTTTAAATGCCATAAAATTGTTGAGAGAGTCATGGTATCATGTACCAACGGGATATTGGATGATACAAATAGTGATGCTGGCTCACTTTTACCACAAGCAAGATCAGCTTGTAATTCACTCAAATCCACATCACAATTATCATGAAAAAATTGAGTAATTAAGATATTTTCTCTGCCTTTATTGATGCAGCACTTGAGAATGCTTGTTAGCAGAAGTATTTTTAGTCAAGACCCCAGCCACTACAGTAACTGAATTAACTGCAATTATGTTTTTCCAGATTTGAAGACTCTTTGTTAATTCAGTTAACAGCCTCTGATTCTTCAAATTTCAGAAGACAAGGATTAATTCAGTATTCAGAAAAAGTCCTTCACCCCATGCTCAACGTGAAAACTGTGACTGTCAACATTTTGAAAAGTTTACAGCATATTAAAACGTGGATACATTTTTTATCTACTTCCCAGCATGGCTGAAAAACATGACAGGTATCATGAAGTGGATATAAATACAATAGTGGATAAAAGTATACGTTTTTATTTCAGCAGATAAAAGCAGAATAAGAATCAAAAGTAAGATATATTTTGTATTCAAATTTTGTGTTCTTTGAGGTGTTCCACATATAGATGGCTTTCTGTTTAATCATAAATGTTTTCCAATAATAAAATGAATACATGTACAGTACAATATTTTTAATTGCAATGAAATCAAGGCTTTAAATCTCAGCCATGAACTATTGCTTGAAAGTTCCATGAATCTAGTTGTCCAACATACACAATGCACATTTTAGTAGAGGAAATTTTAATTCAGTAAATATGCTAGGAATCGCAATGCATTATGCAAGCTTAAATTGATCTATTTTAAGTTCAAATATTTTTCAGAGGTAATGCATCTTATTTCTTCACCAAGTACAAATCCTTGGGGGTTTTCATGTTTATTTTGCCTACTTTTTCTAACTTATATTCATTGTAACCGTAGAAAAACTCTCATTACAGCAAATAAGGTATCCTCCAATTTTTTTTTAGCGAAAAGTCGAGAGGAACTGAGACATACAATTTTTATTCAAAATTGTATGCAATATTTAGCTCTGTGATCCCGCCAACAGTTGTGAAGAAATATTCGTGCGGCCCAAAACATTAATATCAGCATTGTAAACCTAGCTTTATCCTGACGTCACTAGAGCACGTACAGTACCACAGCTGAATCGCTTTATAACAAACTATTGATACCGAATTTATGGATGTAAAAAGCCTTTTTCGGTCCCGAAAGCTTAATGGTAAAGTTATTTTTATTGTTGAATACTTTTAACCCTAATGAGAACTCTTTTTTAGAACCGTTTGCAAAAGGCCCTCTACGTCATGTCATTAAACTGAACTTTCATATGAACTACCATTAGTTTTTCGTATTTTACATTTTAACGAAGTTTATTACAATATACCAGACACGTTCGATTTTCATTTAAATTTCTAGATGTCGAAGCGCTTACAAATTATCGAGATCTCAATAATCACGTTTCAGAAGAATAAGAATATTTCAGTACAGTATTTAGCAAACACTCTCCAGACCCATAAGGACTCAATGTGAGACTGTGAATAATTCCAACATTTTGCAAAGTGCACAGATATTTGTTTTTTTTCACGACAAATTGTAAGGAAGACAGCAGTGAGCAGAACACTACGGTAATATTACTTTGTGTGAGTATAACTTGACTCTGTCTGCTTACGGTAAGTATATGCGTTGACGAAGTTCTTTAAATTGTGACAAGGAAATGGCGAAATATAGGAACGATCGCGAATATATAATTTTTTTTTGGTTTCCCATGCACTGGCGAATTTTTGCCGACGATGATTCCCGACTGACTGACTGACGAGTGAGTAAGTTCGTGTCTGCAGCTGCCAGCAGCAGCCGATTCACTGTTCGACACAAGAGAATAGCATTGGAAATGAGATATGTGGCTCGCTTTGGATGACGAGCATCTCTGTCCCCAAATGCAGGTGTCGGGCGACTGAGTGGCGAGGCCGCATATCTCATCGCATACGACATCTGCGTTTCTCCATATGATGCCAAACACGTGCTGAATGCCTGCGGATGATGCATCTGAAAACTCGGGTCTATTTCACACCCAGGAACAGCAGCAGCAGCAGACGAGAATTCCAAGGTTGAAACAAAAGCCGTGAAAAAAAAAATTTAATGCGATCCTCGAATGTCTATATATATGGGTCTGCGAAGTGTGAAGAATGCGTTCTTCAGAGTTTGGAGTATCATGAGAATTTTGCTAAAACAAATAGGCCTTTTTTTGTGTGTGGCATGATTGTGTGCTCATTTTGATGAGCACAAAAGAAAGACAGAATAATTTTTTTTGGGGTCAACGAAGAACTGAACTGAGTCCACTTGCACTTATTTGTATACTGTATCTTATAAAAATATTCATATGTTCCTGATATTCCTTTGTTAATTTGACATAAAATGTATTCCTATGTTCTCTTGATGAAACGTTTATGAATCAATGTTGGCTAGCTCAATCCATATGTGTTAGCCAGGATAAGAACGTCAAAAGTTCTTGAATTGTTGTTCACCTGAAAGGTTTTTTTAATTGATCAACCAGCTTTATATTATGCTTTTCAGAGTTCACAATGTTCAAGCAATGTTCCCACATCCAAAATCCCTCCACTCCTCACCCACATTTTTCCAAAGACATTTCCATCACATCAGGATGGTGTTGCAGAAAAAATGAGAGAATAATTAATGAAGATTTTCTCCTGCATCACCTGATTTTTTGATATACGGTATATATATTTTTGGACAATCACAGGGCAGGGAACTTGCAAGAATGTTCTTGAATTTTCTGGTAAGTTCATGTAACCAGACAATTTCAAAAAAAATCAATAAAAGCCCTAATTGATTCAATTTTATGAGTCAGTCTGTCCTGAACTCTTGACGGACAATCTTTTCCTTCATTTTTCCTGATTTGTGCACAAATCTGTGATTCTCTTTTATGCTGTGATCTGATCTTGCGATTCAATTATATTGTGTGGATTGATTCTGTTTATTATCATTGAATTCCTAATTTTCTTTGACTCTTCTGAAATCATACAATGAAATTTATTAAAACTAGGAACATGTATTCAACACAATCCCTTAAATATGTTTTCTTGGCCTCAAAAGGCTGATTGCCTGGGTTTTTTTTATTTCTTTTGAGATCCTTGATCACAGATGGAGAATAGAGACTTGGAGTTGCTGCATATGGATGTTGAGATAAAATTTTTTTTTCAAATTAACAATTGCACAAGTGATATAAATAATGCACAGTTAATGAACCCAAATTAAATCACATGGTGTTCAGCCTGCTCCCAAACATAGGTTTTAGTTGATTGAAAAATTTGGAAGTAACCTCTGTGGATAAATTTTAAAAATTCAACAGTTTATGCTGGTCCTCTAAAAATTTGGAAAGAGTCTTTCCATTGCATTTTAAGAGTCCTACATCTTTTTGAAGCTTTTTGTGTACCTTTGGTATGCTTGGCATAAGAGAACATGGTGCTCTGGCAATGCATCAACCAATGTATTTATACTGCAGGAATTACATCACTCATAGACACCCTTAAAATTTTGATAATTTTTAAATGCCATAAAATTGTTGAGAGAGTCATGGTATCATGTACCAACGGGATATTGGATGATACAAATAGTGATGCTGGCTCACTTTTACCACAAGCAAGATCAGCTTGTAATTCACTCAAATCCACATCACAATTATCATGAAAAAATTGAGTAATTAAGATATTTTCTCTGCCTTTATTGATGCAGCACTTGAGAATGCTTGTTAGCAGAAGTATTTTTAGTCAAGACCCCAGCCACTACAGTAACTGAATTAACTGCAATTATGTTTTTCCAGATTTGAAGACTCTTTGTTAATTCAGTTAACAGCCTCTGATTCTTCAAATTTCAGAAGACAAGGATTAATTCAGTATTCAGAAAAAGTCCTTCACCCCATGCTCAACGTGAAAACTGTGACTGTCAACATTTTGAAAAGTTTACAGCATATTAAAACGTGGATACATTTTTTATCTACTTCCCAGCATGGCTGAAAAACATGACAGGTATCATGAAGTGGATATAAATACAATAGTGGATAAAAGTATACGTTTTTATTTCAGCAGATAAAAGCAGAATAAGAATCAAAAGTAAGATATATTTTGTATTCAAATTTTGTGTTCTTTGAGGTGTTCCACATATAGATGGCTTTCTGTTTAATCATAAATGTTTTCCAATAATAAAATGAATACATGTACAGTACAATATTTTTAATTGCAATGAAATCAAGGCTTTAAATCTCAGCCATGAACTATTGCTTGAAAGTTCCATGAATCTAGTTGTCCAACATACACAATGCACATTTTAGTAGAGGAAATTTTAATTCAGTAAATATGCTAGGAATCGCAATGCATTATGCAAGCTTAAATTGATCTATTTTAAGTTCAAATATTTTTCAGAGGTAATGCATCTTATTTCTTCACCAAGTACAAATCCTTGGGGGTTTTCTCAAGGTTGGTCATGAAACCAATTTTGTCACAGATTTCAGATTTATGATTCTGTTTTGAATTATTCATGAGCCAAAATTTACCCTATTTGCTTTACGTTTTGTTTGTTTTTAGATAATATTAAAAATCTGAGCACAAGGTGTGATTAAAAGTTGTAGGTTAAAACAATTTAGGCCACTAATTTGAATAAGTTGGACCTTGGAGACTTTTATCTGTCGAAGGCCCGCGTTCTACTTCAAATTTCAAACTGGAATTCAAGCAAATTATGCTCATTCTCAATCGCATTAGGCAAAAAATAAACTAAAATTAATAGCGGTCATTGAACTATGAGAAAGTGAAAAACAACTTGCGTAACTTTTGAATGCACCGTGAAATCGATCATTCTGCATACGGACGCGTCGGCTTGATTTGCATATAAAGAATCAAATCCCAGTAGCTGTGTGTCCGTAGTCTAAAATGTTGGGCTTGCACAATTGCCCTACTCTCGTCTTGACGTCAAAGTACCTTTTGGGAAGCTGAATGCAGCATAACAAATTTGTCGTGGCTCCAAATTTTTGGGAAGTTCTTATTCTTCCTTTTATTTGAGAGCGAAGGTACGTTTAAAAGCACCTAAAAACTATATATATCAATAAGCTAAAACTTTCAGCGTAAACTGAAAGTTAATTTTACTAAAGTTAAAAATTTTTTTGCTGTTCATTCTGTTAGGAAATGCAAGAAATTGCAATGACATTCTTTATACGCTTTTGTCTCGTTTGGAAAGAACCGTTCTCACAGCGCAGCAAGGATTCATACAATTGATTATCTATGACTTAGACAAAAATTTGCATTCTTTCATGAAATCGGGCTTATCTATATCCTCAGCATAATGCGTAAATGAATTCATTTTCAGAATCAGCAATTATGGAGGAGATGCTCGTTTCGTCTGATGTGACATTTTGGAAAATACGCCTTTATCATCATCGTGAGATTAGCAGCTTATTATATGTCTTCTTTTTTTTACGTTAGAGCTGCTCCTGCAAAAATGCTCTTGCATCTGGGGTGAGTATAAATTCTTTTTAAAAATCAGGATAATACAAAACAGAAAATATTCGTGAACAAGTTGTCATGCTGTCTCTTGCGCAGCTTTGCCTTTAAATAAGGCATCAACTTTTCAAGAGAGAATGTTGATTGCCAAATACTTTGACATAGGATCAAAAGTACTCATAGGATGATTTTCGGGTTATGTAGTAACAACAAACTGAACGCTTTAGAAGAATAACGAAGTTAGAATTAACCTAGATGTCACTCTGAGGTTTTAAGTTTTTTGGATTGTATACCTGTTAAACTGATGAGGACATTTGAAAGTTTAAAAAATTTGACCCATTGTATGGACATTATGTTGACATATAGACACTCTTCCAACATTTCTGCCTGGAAAGAATTTCAAATTGTGTACTGCTTAATGTTCACATTTTTTGGAGAAATTGAGCTTTTTACATTCAGAAATACTAAAAATCACATTTATTTCTAAATTTCCTAATTCATGATTAATATAAAGGCTAACTTTGCTCTTATTTTTTAGTTTTTTTTTTGGATTCAGTTTTATGGAGTATGAGAAAAATGTTTCGTACCTTTGCTTTTTGACCTTCCAAAGATTAGATTCTGTTTGATTTTCTTCTGTACATCTAATTTTTGTAATTTTGAAGTCGAGAAACAATAATTGTACTCAATTTTAGGGGAAGTTTATCTCAACTATTCAGCTTTTACAGGAGAAACAATAAAGAATATTCCCATTGAAGTCTATGCTGGAAAAACAAGTCCAACATGCAAATGTTCTGACATAGGAACAAGGTCCATGCACCAATTATGTCTGCATCTTTGGATCCCACTGAAATTCTATGAAAAAAAGTGAGAAGAATACTAAACACAGATACTTTCAATCTTGGTTGGCTTGCACCAACTTATAAACAGGTGGTGCCTCATACTTTGACCCTAATCCATTGCCAGACTAGGGTTCAATTACAAAGAGGTCAAATTGCAAGTCAATTTGTAAAATTGCAAGTAAATTTGTAAAATTGACAAATATCATTAAAACTGCAAAAAAAGTGGTCCAATTGGGTCACATTCTGGAGCAGAGGTAAATTGTAAGTCAACCTCCCTGCAAATTTGACAGCCAATTTCTGGGATGGTCAAATTGCAAGGTACCTGTACCACTTTCAAAAATTTTACCTGTGTTCAGGTACCCATTTTTTTGTCAAAAACATTCCAACAAATACCAATCATGAGAGCTCCATTAATCTATCTTCAACTGATGAAAAAGCCTCACACTCCTCAAAACTCACCTTGTGAATGTTTTGCATTACAAATACAGTATTCTTTTTTTTCATACTCACCAGTCGCCTGCAGCAAACGATAATGCTTTAGGCTATATATGCATCTCCCAACAGTTCGTGGGCTGTCTCGACATGCAAAAATTGTGAAATACATGGCAGATAACTCAGTGAATCAGAATCGATGCTTTAATATCAAACAGGTCACATGGGCACAATAGATGAGCAGCGGAGACTTTCGACTGACAGAAATTCATTGATGATGTACGCGTACCTGAGTGAATACGGGTATTCTTTTCTTCTTTTCTCTCTCTTTTTTTTGCAATTAGTTTCTCGTTTCTGCTTTTTCTTTTTTTTTTAAATCCAGAAAATGCGACTAAAATCCCGGCCTCCGCAGAAGCTTGGTTCACGAGGCAACGAAAATCCACGCAGCAGCAGCAGCACATGAAGGTGATGAAGCAAACATTCAACAGTTTCTCTCGACGAGGCAATTTTTCGAAATGAAAGAAAACAAAAAGAAAAATTAAATAGAACCCTGGACTCGAAGGGGACAAGCCAGTCGATGCATGCCGTGATATATCAGCTATAGTTGGACAGAGCTTTCCAGATCAACACACAAGCACCGGCGAGGTTTTTCTCCTGCAACATGAACCCAAAAAAATAAAAATAAAAGGAAGATCATGATCAAGCCATGATTAGTTGAATGTAATTCGAGAATGTACCATATTTACTCGAGTAAAAGTGCTAACAGCACATGAGGCTTTTGCCAAGATTTTTCGACCCACAATTTCCCCCCAAAATCTGTCTCCGCATATTTGACCCAGGCCACACTCCAGTTTTTTTGTGTGTGCCGAAAATCAAAATTAATTTACCAAAGAATACATTGTAACAGAATCACGTTATGAAAAAATAAAAGAGCATGAAGAATTACGTCGAAAGTGGTGTAAAAAACAAATTTCTAACCATTTTTCCCCACAAACTTCTGGCACACTAATATGAATTCATGATTCTTTCTTCTTTAAAATATTTTTACCCGCATTCCAAATGCACCCCACTTTTGCGCCTTGATTTTCCAAAAAAATGCACTGTGTATACTTAATTAAATGCACAGTACTTTCATATGCACTGGAGTACCATGCGCCCTCAATTAAGGATTGCGCCCAAGTTTTTCAACCTGAAATTTGGATAAAAACTGTATTCTAGAGTATAATATGTATAAACCCCATTCGAGAGATGTAAAATTTGAATATTCTAAAAATAAAATGCATTAGAATTTAAATTTGGACTCAAATTGAATGTCAATTTTTTTTCATCATTTCCATCACTTGAATTATCTGTGGGAAGCGGTTGAAAATTCCTCGTTGGAATCAAGTACAAGGTGCATCAAAGCTTTAAAATTCATGCAAATGCTATATACCTATGTACGATGCTGACTTTATTTATTTATTCTTCTTAATTTTGAAAGGGGGATAAAAAAAAAGGATTGTGATGATTGCACTTGAGTAAATATGGTATGGTAATAATATCCAACCGTAATAAAAGCAGATACTGACCGGCGAAAAGGTCGGTTATTATTCCTCCTCTTCTTCTTCTTCCTCCTCCTCTTCTTCTTCTTCCTCTTCCTCCTCTTCTTCTTCTTCTTCCTCGGCTGCTGGGGCTGCTGCTGGTGCCTCTTCTTCCTCTTCGTCGACAGCAAAGTCTGGTGGGTTGGTGATGTCGATGTCGTCGAGGTCCACCTCAGCCTCCTTGTGGAGCTCTTCTTCCGGCGTCTCCGGTTCTCCCTTCTTCTTGCCTGGCCGTTCTCCGAACCACTTGGGCAACTTGGCTGCACGTTTTTTCCACCGGGGTGAGGGGGGGGGGGGGGGGGAAAAGAGACGGGGGCGTATTATTCACTGCGATTCTATCCCTCCCCCCGGGGTGTAATTTAAAAACAAAACAAAAACGAATTGATTGATGAAAATATAAAAGAAGCCCTTGGACGTGACACAGGACAAAGTACGCAGGGGTAGACGAACGCTGGTGCAGCAGGACACGAGAGAGATTGTGTGTGGGTGTGTGTGTGTGATGTGAGGAAAGGTCGTACCGAGCTGAATAATTGCTACAAAAAAAGAGGAGAGGCTTTTAGGTTAATTTTGCGATGAGTTATTCTTCCTTGTTGAAACAACCTGCTTTTTTGCATTTAGTTTGGGGGGTTTCTGCTGTGCTTTTTCACTTGTAATTTATGATGCCAGCCGTTGAACCCGAGTTTATAAAACTAGGTTAATTCGTCTGACGGATTACTTTTTGTCACCTTTTTCCTTGGACATCATTTCGAATTGACTGTATTTAATTTTTTTTCTTGCTTCCACATTCTGTCTCGTAGGACATATTCGCGAGACATTTAAAAAATAAAATAAGCGACGCGAAGATATTTTTTCTTCGAAGCCGTTATGAAATACGTGAGAAATAATACGCTATAATAGTGATTTTCTTGGAAAATTTTAGTTAAAAGGTGCATGATTGAATATTCTGGGTTAAATTAGGTCTAAACTTGACGTGAAGTAATATACTTTTTTCATACGTATATTCAATTTTGAATTGGAAAAATAAAGGTAAAATTGGGTGTACGAGTATGTTACGATTGTTACGTGATCAAAAATCTTTACGATTTTCTGTGAGGAATTTATTCACAATGTTTCAAATTTTTTAACAATAACAAGGTTTTTTCTATATGCATAGTTACGTGAGTAAATAATATTAGGTAAATTATACCAACTCCTCTTTTGAAGGAACGAATTGATTATTCCCCATCAGGTCCAAATACTGCCTTTGATTGTACTGTAACACGATTCTAATCATTCATTATACTTCGAAAATGAAAACGACACAAGTCTTCCTTTTCGGTACATATTATTTAAGCAAGTGAATGCAGTTGGTATTTGTTGTGGTTGCTTGAATTAATCTCAGATTAGATAAGGTTGATTTATACTGCTTCGAAAAACGAAAAAAATGGAGAAATTACGTCGACAGTTTCAACAAGGAGCGATACGATTTTTGATAACACATAATTCCAGCTCGTGACCTGCCTCACAACAACACGGACAACAACATACAACAACAACAACAACAACAACAACGACGACGACAACAACTAAAGGGGTACATCATCTCTACCCATTTCATCAATATAATACCAAATAAATTCAACGTTGTATTTTTTTTTCTTCTTCTTCTCGCCAAAACAAGCCTTACACGTACAAATGATTGGCGGGAATTCGTTCGCTAAGTTTTCGAAACGATGCAAGACGTCTATAAAGAAGTAGTTTTCAGCAGACTTGTGTCTATATAACAAATTCTACTACACAAGGTGCGCATCTAGAATAAAAACAAGAAGTAAAATAACAATTTTTGAATTAGTGCAAAATAAGAAGCTCTTCTCCAGTGGAAACGGCCGCTGTTCTCTCTGTTTCAAAGAAAAGACATGATAATAACAGAGTGCTGGCGTTAAATAAGAGATTTTGGATTTTCAAAAGTGAAAATTAAATGATTTTGAAGACAATTTTGCGGGGAGAAAATGACAGAAAACAAGAATAGATTGTGGTTCCTTTCTTTTTCTTTTTTGCTATGATGAAGGACGAACAAATATATACAGGTGGGATGAGAGACGTGGACAGTTGGACGAGATTTTCCTTTTTCCAACAAATTTTTTTCTCTTTTTCTTTCCCCCATCAGGTATCATTCAACACATTCAGACTCACTCCTGGACCGGCCAACGAACTCTGTGTGTCGATCCTCCCAGAGCTTTTTCATGCCTTCTACAGAACTTTTTTCCAAGCCCTGTTGGAGACATTTTTGCAGGCCGAAGTGTCGGTAAATTTGTGCAGTCGTCCGAAGGAAGCCAACCCAAAAACGTATTCCATTGAGTATGCAACATTCTTTTCAAAACTCTCTACAAATGACTTTTCTTTTCCGATATGCGCGGCATGAAATGAGGGAAACTATACAGTATACTGAATGACTGACTCATTTCAAACCGGCGCACATAGGAAATTTGAAGAACAAAAAAATCTCGTGATATATAATAGGAAGATGAATAAAAGCATGAAGATACAAAGCAAGCCACTCATCAAGAAGCCGGGTTCTATATATACACTTCCAAAATTCCATGCGAACAGGGTGTGAAGTCAAAAGTCATGCAAAGCGTTCTGCTCTCTCGTTTCTCATTTTCTCGAATCTCTCTTCTTTTTTTTTTCAAGCTGACTTTCTGATATCCTACATCAAGATCGAATTTTCTCGTATCCTGTCCTTGGGCATATGAAAATGTTGCAATGCGTGCATGCCCCGATTTGCATATACTGTATACTGTATATGCGTGGGCATTGCTGTGAATGGACTTACTTTTAGAGCGACTCGTGAATGCCTCATGCCTGGATTTCCAGGTCACGTCAGAATCGGTTTGAAAGAGAACTGCCCAGCCCTGCGACACCGACAGCGATCAACAGGAAATGGATTAAACTGATTGCATTATTGACAGTTTATCGCTTGCGAGCAAAGAAAATTATCCAAAATGCCACGCAATAATCAAACTAGTCCCTATATTCATGAGTACATGACAAAGCATCATCATGTGGCAGCAGGCGACGTTTCAATAAGCGCTGCTAATAAGTGGAAAATACCAGGGTTGTTTTGATAAAAGAGGATGAACGGCCATTTTTGCAATCATAATATAAGAGGCAGATGACATTTTTTAGTTGGCTCTTGAATTCTTCCTTGGTGTCCAATGCATTTTTCATTGACTATAATCCCAGTGAGCACAAAATTCTCCAAAAGATGTCCAAAAAAGATGTTCATAAAACAAATGTTGATCTTGCAGACAAGTTCTCCAAACAATTTTTTTGGACCAGTTCTCAAAAGAAATCTCCAAAACTCATCCAAATGAGTTCCAAAAATGTCCAAGGAACTCATCCAAATCATCTGGATGATTTTTGGAGATTGTTTGGAGAACTTGTCCAAAAAAATTGTGTTCTAAGTTTGGAGAACTTTTCCACAAGATAAAAATTTTTGCTGGACAAAGTCCTACTTTGCCCTAGGCCACCTGGCTTGGCTGTCATGGCCTTCAACATAATTTAAACCTGGGCCAACCCAAGAAAATCTTGTTTCTGTCCCACAATGTGAAAGAACCCGTAGTTGCAGAAGGGTTAAACTTCACTTCACTGCACTTCTGTAGAGGGGATTCACTGTGATCCAGTTATTTTTCTTATTTCCTTCTGTAGCTAAGTAGTCAATGAAAAATTAATCAAATACCAATGAAGGATTGAAGAGCAAAATAAAAAAAAAATTTGCATCCACATCCAATGATGGCAAGTGGCATGCTTATCATCTTTTACAAACCAACCCTTGTATCCCCAACTGGAGCAAAATTAGTCACATTCACTTACACATACAAACACACATGCGGAATTAGTCTAAAAAGAAACATTGGTATTATTATGATTAATCTTCTGTTTTTCCATGTCTTGACTCACGGCGGCAGCTTAATTTTCAGCGTCATTTTGAAAGGCAAAGGGAAGCAAGAAAAGAAGAGCAGGAGAAGCCTGTTTTTGGGTGAATGAAGGTAAGACATCAAGCAAAATTTCCTCGTTTCCAATTACAAGTAGATTAAACGAGCATAGCACAGCTCATTCAGCGATCGCACAAGAGACGCAACAAAGTCGAGACGAAGACACTGTTCAAACTGAAAAGGACATTTCATGTGCGTTCATTTGTTTAATTCTTTTTTCTTTTTTTTTTAGCTCGGAAATGCGCCAACTTTTACAGAACCTCTATTTATCCTGGTCTGATTTAGCATATCATTTACAGTCCAGCAACAAGTTTGTTTTACTATTAATGTGCGTCAGTCTGAAAAATTACTGTATATGTTCGACAATCAGCAGGCGGTCTCAAATAACTAATCAAGTGAGCAATTCACTTTTTAATCCTAGTTTTTAAAGAAAAAGATGTAGTCCTGACTGAGACACGCACCACATTCAGAGTTCTTGAGAAAACGTGCCGTATCCCAATATTATCAGAATAATCTACATATTGAAAATAAATTTTAGACCTGAATTGAACCAAATTAAATTGCTCCATGAAATAATTTTCAACAAAATATTCTGACTGGACTGATCCACAACAGCTGGGCTAAAATAATTTTACCAACACTATGATTACCAAGGCACTAAATATGAACAGTTATTGGCACAAAACAAGTTTTCTCAACTTGAAAACTCCAAAAATTAGTTGGCATTGCTGCCAAGATCCCTTCTTAGTTGAGATTTTCAGGTTTCTGAAATAAAATATATACAGTGAGACCCCCAGATTCTGAAATAATTGGTGCAATTGAGCCTAGTTACAGTGTCACTAAAGTTGACATTTCCCCAAGTCAAGGCTTGTTTTCCCATAGAATTACATTACGTAATTTTTACTTTTTGTTTTATGGAAGAAATATTCTTCAGAATTCCATGAAAAAAATGGTTTGCCATTTGAACTGGATTCAGTGAATATATTTTCAACTCAATGAGAACATTTGGAGTTTTGAATAGTTCACCTCAATACAGTACTGTATATTGAAATGTTGGCATCTGTAAAAATAACATTCAAGTCACAGAGGGTGAAGTCCCTCCATGCTATAGGTAATTTTTTAATTAGCTGAATGGATGGGAAACTGATGGGAGAAATACCAAATAATTTTTCTTGCATAGATCTTGAGGTTGGAAATATCCCTTCCTTGCAATTGAGCCTAGTTAAAGTCAATTTTCCTGATTTTTTTTTTTTTATCACTTAAGGTCTGCATGCTGAGTCAATGTTCATATGTTGGGCCTTTTTTATGCCTTCTTCATTGAAAAATAATTGTCCCTATGTCAAATTGTCCCTATGTCAAATTGTCCGCATGTCAAGGTGTCTGCATGTGGGGGCCTCACTGTACCTTGCATAATATTTTGGTCGTCAGCCTTGGTATATATTAGAGGTTCTACATCAAGGCCTAGAAATTATTGTATTACCAGTCTCTATAAATAAAATTGCCGCATTTTCCGAGCAGATGACTACATTTTATTTATTTTTTGCACAGAAACCAGGTGGAATAGATAGACCAGAGAGATAGATCTGAGACAAGAATGTGTCTCAGAAGATAATATTGTATATGTATATATATATATATATATACTCACACCCGCAAACAGGCCCTTCTTGTCCTCGTAAGTTCGGTGGTCCACTTGCCTCTCAAACTTGGAAGAAACTCGAATCTTTGGCTACGATTTCCACCACCCCCAAGGGGAGAAAGGCAGCAGCAGCTTCATCAATCACTACTACTGTACTGTACTGTACTGTACTGTACATTACTTTACTTTGAATGTCTCCATTCAAAATTAGCCGAGACGGATATATAAGAACAGACAGACAGATAGATAGATGGACAATGAGACAGGCACAAGGACAAATAAGAGGTTGGGTTGGGGCTACACCAAAACTTCGCACTTCTTTTTTTCCCTGCTCGTTATTGGTGTATCCTGTGTAATACATACAAAGAGTGAAACATGGCCGGAAATCGCCCCTTCTTTCTTTTTTTCTTTTTCCTTCCACGCACACATGCCGACTACCAAACTGCTGCCGACTACTTGCAAAATGAAACAAAAGAAAAAAGAGAGCTGCGGACCAACATGATGAAAAAAAAAAAAGTAAAACAAGTGCATGAATGTGCTCGTCTGCGCTGTTACTTACACCCTGGAATAGTTCTTTCTTATCACCAAACGTTCTCAAATCCACTTGTCGATCGTACTTGCTGGCAACTCGAACTTTCGGCTGCAATAAGTCATCCCGAAGCAAAACACAAGACGCATGAAAAATCTAAACAAGTTCTTGTTTAGAACTACTGTACACATTTTACTTTTAGATATACGTATACTCGCGAAACTGCTCTCATTTACAATAATAAATGCTGTAAACCATAACAAGAACAACAACAATCTGCATTCGCGCCATCGTCGGATTTTTTAAAGCCCTCTCCATGTCTTCAATTTATCCTTGTCAACTAAAAAACTGGTGACTTTCAAGAATCTCCCATCGATTATTTACATTTTTTTCTGCCAAACACAAAATCCGTTGAATTTTATACTTGAGACGATTTCGGTGAAAATTTCTTTTCTTTCCCTGAAAGTTGAAAATGCGAAGAATGGGAAACACTAAGAGAGACGACACACGTGTACGGACTCGACATCACAGAGAAAGTCGACGTGACGGGATCGACACGGACAATTTCAATTTTTTTTTCGTAACCTGGAAATTTAAGTAAAAACTTTCTTCTTTCAAATGCAGGTCCGAGAACATGAATAAAATCTCAATTATTTTTAATTTTAAATCAATTCAAATTTCGCAGGATGGAAACTCACCGGGTATTTTCCAGTCAAAGCCCTGTGACGAAGCGGAAAGAATAAAGGAAAGAGAGAAAAAAAAATCGAGATTAGACTTTTCAAATAATCACAAAATGAACGCAGCCGTAAATCGAAAATTTTTTTTTTCAAGCAAAAAGCAGCTGGTTTCTACCAAAATGGTGAACCGAGTGTGAGCTACGAAAAATGCGGGAAGAAACTACATACAGCACAACTAAATACTGCATGTTCAGTATCTACGCGGGAAATTACTCAAGGTTCGACATTTTTTGACCCACAACTTCATCTGAAAGAAGACTGGATTGCAAAATTCAGCCTTGAAGAACGGAAAATAGTTTCATTAATTGCTCAAATGTTGGCACACATTTCAAACCAATGGAACATTGACTCTTGAGCAATCCATTTAAAAAATAATTTGCAAATCCGCCTTTTTGTGAGCAAGTTGTGGACAAAAACGAAAAAATCATTTCGCAATTTCCCTCATCATGCCACTTTCGACAAAGCCATGAATTCATGCACGGACGGAAAGTACAATTTTCTCATTATTTCCGGTTTTTTTTTTTTTGTCAGTTGGTGAGAAGGAGGAAAACGTGTGTGTGAGTGTATATACAGTACAGTACAATATATAAATATATATATATACTGACGAACGACGAAATACCCAAGAAAAACCTCAGCACAAATAGCCCTTTCTATAATAGCACGAATCTGTACGCAAGAATTATACAACATCGAGCAAGATTATTTTATGACGACAGTAAACGTGCAGCGAGGCACGACGGGGGGCGGAGACTCCGACGAGGGGAAAGGGATGATGCGTAAAGAGGGAGGCGTGGTCCACGGATTAAAAACGACGTGTATATACTCGCAATGACAAGCCAATCAACGGCGCGGGGTTGCAACGGAGGAGGAGGAGACCGTGATTAATGACGAACGAATGACAAGCGAGGAAACACGTCCGTTCCTCGCCGCAAGGGGATGCACCAGTTTCCGTGTATAGTACAACACTCGTTTATTATTACAGGGATGCGACGAGAGAGACAGGGATGAAACTTACTCCGGGTCAAGTCCCCGCTTAAGAGCTTTGTTTCTCAAAGACTGCTTTTGTCGCTCGCCCAACTCTTTCAGCTGAACCGTGGACAGACGACGAACAGACACACAGAGACAGAAAAGAAAAAGGGGGACGAACAGAAAAACGAGTAAGCTGCGATTAATGTTCTTCTAAATAGAAATAAAAGCTTCTAATTACAACAGTTCGAATAGAATTTGATTCGCATTAATTGAAGCCAGTTGTAAAATTTCCGAATCCGACATTTCATCAGCAGGACTCACTGGGGATCGAGTCCCAAACGCAATGCTTTCTGGCGGTTCTGCATTTTTTGCCGCTCATGCAACTCCTTCACCTAATCAAACATGATAACCGTATTTCTTCCCACTCATTTAATTCTGCGATTCAAACTTTTTAAACAAATTGAACACGGCTTGAGCTTTGCAGTTTGAATCAACCGCATCTGGAACAGGACCGTGGTCCGCGGACCGGCGCTGGTCCGCAGAAGTTTTTTGCCGGTCCGCAGGAAATTTTAGGAACAAGAAATTAATCAAAAGTAGAGATGAAGACCTATTATCTTTTTGTTAACATTTTTTAAGGACAATGGTCTTCGACGTTATCTGATGAAAATAAATTTGGCTTTTCTTCTGACAAGAATTCAGACAAATTTCTCCCTGCTGAAATTAATTATTTAAAATTTTCATTCTGAAAAATTTTTCTTCCAGCCGAACTTTATAATTTCTGATGACATTTCGCTTCAGCTGCTTTATTGCGTGGTGCTCAACTCAATTTTTGCAACAGAAAAGATAAACGTTTGAATATCTGTCATTAATTCCTCCAAGCAAACATTCTGTGAGCTTGCAAAAATTTTATGAAACTCTAATGTTAAAAAAAAATTTTGATGAAAATTTGCTGGTCTGCAAACCCCAAAAGGTTGGGATCATTGGTTAAGATAATATGCCCAACAAATTATGTATCTCCTCGCTATTTGAAACACTCTTGGAAATAATGACAGTACCAACGACTGATTCATTGATTCCTCGGTAAAGCCTCCATATTATTATTTCCTATTCAGTCAATGGACATTGGTTAACAAACCAGGTCTTTCGCCAAAATATATTTGTTAGTCAATTAACTTGGTTTTAATTTCGGCTTTATCTGTGTTTTATGCATTCAAAACGCAAATTAAAAATTAAACAAAGATCATAGATCAATGAAACGGAGTATTTTACGGGAAATTATCACAGATTTTCAGAACATTAATTTTGTTATGCTCTAAATGTCTATAATTACAGACCTTCCGTATTTTCAAAAAATCAAAATCCAACACATACAAACTGCCCTTTTACCCAATTCACGTATAAAAACTGCTAATTTTTGCGGAAAGTTAGAACAAAAATATCCGACAAGCAGATTTTTTCTCTTTTTTGTAAGAAACAGTGCGTGGAAACACATGTTGATTTGTCAAAAGACTCAAAACACAATTTACAAAAAGTGAATAATCCTTCAATCAACAGTGAAAAAAAAAACACATGAGTGTCCATAGGAAGGTTCCAGGAGGGAAACATTTAGAAATTAGTGCAATGTTAAAATTTTACTGCTCAAATTTCTTTCTCAGCATAAGTTGAATGACTGAATTTTTTTCAATTATTCTGTTATTTAATTGGATATATAAGAACTAAAATCAAATGAGCAGCTCTCATTCCATTGACCTTAAAACTAGTAAAACCTCATCATACATTAAACAAATGTATCTCACCAGAATAACACATTTATTACTTGTTCTCATTCCAAAGTTTTCAACTCACATGAGAGTATGAGACCTATACTAATCAAAGCCAAATGTATCATTCATAAAGCTCAAGTTGTACGTGATGAACAAGTATAATTAAACTGAAAACTGAGGGCTCTGAGCCTTAACTATGATCGAATCTAATGACTGACCAATAAATAATTCGATCTGATTCATTTTGAAATATTTCAAGGGTTATTGAAAAAAATGCCATTGCAGCAGCATTTTTTATCAAATCAATATTCGGCAAACCTCGGCTTCAATAATGGAAAATCCATCCAACCTATGCATAATATTCAAGATAGATTTTTCTGGGTTCATCGGAAATGAGCACGTGTACAGTAATGTAGTATATAGTATAGTAGATTTGGTTGGAGAAAAAAAGTGTACTGCTGGAATGCTGTGTGCAAAAAGAGAAAAAAAGGTCATGTCCGTGATTCCAGAAAGGCTCACAAAATATGGCCTCCAATCATCTATTCTAAGAAAAAAAAATCAATGCGCCTCTATACATAAAAAGTCGGTTGGAATTTTTTTTTGCCTATAGTTTTTTTTTCTCTCATCTATATAGGTTTATAGGCATATTTTCACATACGTTTTCTCTCGCATATGAACTAGGAAAATCATTTTGTGCGGCTGTGGGGGGTACACAAAGGGGGGTTCCATAGAGCAAGAAAAAATCTGTCGGCATACAGCGAATAATAATGGACTTACTCGGGATCCAAACCTAATTTCAAGGCTTTCTGCCTGTTCTGCTGCTTCTGCCTCTCTTTCAACTCTTTCAACTGTAAATATCAATAAATTCGTCGAGCTGAATACACTTCAGAGCAAGAATAATGGGTTCTTTACTTCTCTCATCGTTTGAATATATAGGCTTAGCGTGAAATGAATAATGAAAATCTGATTATATACAGTATATAATGACTGCTGGAATAAAATTGGAAATCATGAAAATATTTGATATCTCCATATAGAAAAAAATAAGGTATAATATTCATTCTCACATCGTAGTCCTGGCGCTTCTGTCGCTCCTCAAGA
The DNA here is from genome assembly GCA_905338405.1 of Notodromas monacha. Taxonomy (NCBI): domain Eukaryota; kingdom Metazoa; phylum Arthropoda; class Ostracoda; order Podocopida; family Cyprididae; genus Notodromas; species Notodromas monacha. The sequence goes on from CAJPEX010000678.1 coordinate 75,467, forward strand.
TCGTATTTTTCAGTCTCGAGTTCCACAATTCGGTCCCACAATTCCTTGGCCTTGTCCTTGAGCTTCTCCATGCCCAGGTTGTCCACGTTGAGGGCCTTGATGCGAATGGCCAAAGACACCTTCTTCTCTTCCTCCAGCAGTTCCTTTGGCTTGTTGAACTCTGCCCGCGGGTCATCAGTCTGTATATAAATAAATGAATAAATATATACTGTAAATATATACACTGTATACAGTAAAGTAAACCCCCGTCCAACGGACTTGATTTGTGCAACAGAAAAGCCTGTTAAGCAAAAAGTCCTTCAAACAAATTACATTACATAAAAAATTAAATTTCAATCATCAACACCAAAGGAAGTCTGTTTATGTTTATAATTTATCCGAGTGTGCGCATAAATTCTCCCTTCCGTTAACTGAGTAGGGTACAGTACTATATACCCTTGCAACAAATTTTATCTACAGTGTACAGTAAGTTAGCTCTGAAAGAATAAAATAAATAAATACAATATTCAACGAAGTCTTCGCTATAAAATGCTGACAGCGCTAGCTGGTTAAAAAGTCGAAATTGCAAATTTATAGGAGCGTCATCTACAGTCTTTAAAAATAAAAATAAAAACCGTTCGCATATAAAGCGTATAGGTTCACTTTTGGCCTAGATAATCCCTGTCTTTCGTGATCCAACATTTAAAATGGCGGACTTGGATTCGAGACAAATTATATTTATTGTGGTTCGTCCGCTAATTCTCAGCGAGAATATTAATAATAAGATGCCGCTGGATTAATACTTTCAGTTTTAGACGGCGGGAATAAAATGAATGGAACAGATAGAGTATTCTCTATTGTACTGTATATAGGTTATACCGTGGATTTCATTCCTCGTTGGATGGTGAAGTTGGGGCCCTTGTTCTTGTCCTGCTGCGCCTTCATCATGGCCTGACGCTTCTTCTCGGCCTCCTCCAGGCGTCTGAGTTTCTCATCAGCGTCCTTCTGCTTCTTCTCCTCGATTTCTCGCTGTCTGCGCAACTCTTCCTCGCGCTTCTTCTGCATCAGCCGCTTCTCCTCTTCTTTCCGGAGTTGCTATTGTATTGGGATATACAGTATAGTCAAACGGGGTTTCTACCATGAAAAGAGACTCTATAAAGTACAGTACAGTACTGATGTATATAGTCGTGCTTGCAAAGTACAGTACTCGGAAAATCAGCGAATGCTGCTGGTTTATCGGAATAATACGAAATCCATCTTATGACCTGATGCTTATATATATATATTTACATGCAGACCCTGCTGGCGTCTAATGTGACGCCACAAATTTGTGAGGTCTGTCACAATTAAACCACTATATGATAAAACCATGTAAATCAGCGATGTCCAACTCAGATTTAGTGGCCCACGTAAATAGATTAATCGTATGACCGAGGACCGCATTCAAGAGATGGAGAGTCCTTGAGGAAAATTAAAAAAAAATAGACAATAATTTCTTCGAGGTTCCAGATTTTACGTTTTGAAGGAAAATGTTCAAAATCCGATTCAGTGTTGTCACGTACTAAATCACAAGCAGAGCTTTGCATACATTTTGCAAGGATGGAGCACACATTTTAATTTTTAAATTTATATTTCAATATAAATTTTTGCAGTTTTTTGAATAGGGGCAGCTGCCACCTTGAAAATTCTCAGTGTGTAGGAATAGTTTCTGCGGGCCATATCTGACCATATCTGCCCAAATTTTGTCCCCCAGGGGCACAAAATTTGGGCAAGAGCATGTTGGGCTGATATAAATCTGAAAACATCACTATATATATAGAGAACAGTTGAATTAATATCATTCTGGCAATAAGAACATTAATTTTGTGCAGATGCATTAATAAGATTTTCGCTTTAAGCTATCGTCTCTATCTGCTCCTGTTGGTTTTACCAACAACGATTTTACAGAAAATAAATAAATAAAACTGGTGGAATTTGAACGCTCCAAATATTCAGACAGACTGTTCAAGACTTCATGTTGAAATCAGCCCTTTTTCATTTTGTTTCTGATGCAGCTTCATTAAAAAAAAGAGGACTCCTCATGAGCCACGACGTGGAATCGAAATCTCAATTTTTGGTTGTTTTTTTTTTTTTAAAGCAGATATCTGAGTCATCATTTGGCACCAAAAATAGAAAGGGATCCAGAAACTGTAAACAGTAATTTTTAAAAGTATATACCTTGCGTTTGACCTGCTTCTCCTTGAGGCGCTTGAGCTCGTCCTCTTCCTTTGATCGTTGTTTGCGCCATTCTTCAATGTATTCGCGCAACTGCTCGTCCAGCTCCTCCATCTTGGTCGACTGGCGAAGCTGCGATTGAAATAACGTTACAACTCATTGAATATTTATTCAAATTACTGCACGTCTTTTTTTCACAGTTCTTCGTCTAATTTGTTTTTTCGAGACATATCCCTGATTATATCTCACCTTGACGAAGTCTGGCTGCGAATCGCCGGCATCTTTTGGCGTCTCCTGCCTGCAAACGCAATCAAATCATGGATCAATTTATAAAAATAAATTTGATCGGGATCGGAAGAAGAAGAAAAAACAACTTTCAAATATAAATGAAAATGTCTTCCTGGGCATATCTGAAGCGTAATCCTGTACTCATTTTTGTTACTGAACCAGTTTCCATGCCGGAAAGAACTACTGTACCAACTCATCATTCCGAACCAATCACGTCGAATTTTCTATTTAGATTAGCAAAAATGTGAGATCAATAAACTACTTACTTTTGCTTAGGCTTTGGCGCCCTGCAAGCCCACGCCATCAATGCCGAGGAAAGAAAAAGTAGAGAGAAAAACGGAAGAAGAAAGCATTAATTCAATTGCAAAATGACCCTCTCGAAACCAATAAACCACTCATACACGAGAATGCATACAAATGAAGCGTGAAAAATTACTGCAAAAAAAAGTCTTCCCCGTTCAAGAGAAGCTATAACGGTTGTTAAATGCGATGCTAATCGACATTATAATGCTGCTGTCCACAAAGCGTAATTCCAACTGACAAGAGTCGACCAGAGAAAAGAGGGCTGATTTTCAAAGTGATGCTATTTTCTTGAACTTTGATTCAATTAATTTTCCACTCATACTAAAAGTCATAACATTTTTGTAAATTCATTTGCGCAGATCGATGGCTTTACTCCTTGCCACACGTAAACCGTTCTGGTTTTATTCATCATCGTGACAAAATTCCGTCATGAAAAAGTAAAATACTTTTTGAATTTCCATCAAAAATCGGCAAACTAGTTTCCGGTCGACTCTGTGATTACAATATACTGCACATAATAGGCCACCGCAAAGCAATCGTCCATTTTCGAATCAATTGGACGAATTCGAAAGAAAAACAGAAAGATGAAGAGACGGACGCAACGGAATTCGTCTCGTGCTGAATATATACTCTATCCTAGAAATCACGTGCTGCAAATATTCCGCAGCTTCGTAATACAGCAGGGAAATAAGAAGCAGAATACTTTACAAGGGCATTCCATTAAAAGAGTCAACAGCAGAAGAAAGGTAATCGTCGTCGTTTCAGTCGGTTGCTGCCGTGTGCCAAAAAAAAAAGTCTCTTATACCAGCAGCACGTCGCAACCACGAACATCCCCCTTTATTTCAGTGCTTGAAATTCAGCGAAAAAAAAGAAAGAAACCTTCCGACGAGGGATGTGAAATAAAAATAAAAAAAGAGACAGAGGAAAGAAGAAACCCTGGTGCTGAGGTCAAACGGTTACTACATATATATCCCACTCTGTCCCTTATTTTCCCTCTCTCCTGTGCCTGTCTGGAAAACGTCGGCATTCCACAGAGGAGGTTTATTTCCGTCGTCAGCCAAGACGGAAGTCGGGTCAGGTCTCGAGCGCGCCTAGCTGCCTTTCTCCGCCCCTGTTCCTTTCTGTCGCCATCGGGGCGGGTGAGGTCGGGTTCTTCTTATTTAGATGGGGGTTTGTAGAAAAAAAAAATTAAGTAGGTAGGTAAGTAAGTAATATTTATTTTTTTTAAGTATACTTTCCATAAAGAGAGGCCTACCAAATATATATGGAGTGACAGGATCATGTCATTTATATTGAGGACAGATTGTCACCACAATATCAGTTGATGTTGAATGTTTCAATAAAACGTAATTATCAGTCTGGTACAGGACCAGGATGAATTCCTTGCAGTAATTCCTGAGTAAACAGGCTAAATGTATTTCACACAGGTATAATCAATAAACAACTCAGCAAACTCTTCTCACAGCTTGGATAACTTGGTTAAAGAATAACTCAACTCAACTATACTGATGATGATATTATTGAACATGAGCTGCTTATATGTACTCAAAAGATATTTAACCGTCATTGGTTTCTACTTTACATGACAGAAAAGATCTTCAATAGGTCAAGAATCTAGATTCAAAGATGCTATAGTGCTAGAAAGTACCCAGCAATGCAGTTTTGGGGAGGGGAAAGCTATTAATGATTTCTAGAAATTTATATTTAATAATTAATGCGAGGAGTGCTTGCCCAAAAATTGAAATGGTGGAATCAATGTCAGCAACTGAACCTCTATGTTTCTTTAGTTTTGCAGAAACATTCCAAACTTCAGGATACTCACAAGTTATTTTTTCTTGCTTACAATTCAAATTGATAACCCGCTCATTTCCGAGTTCTTACCTCGATTTCAAGATCCAACTTTTAAAAAACATCGTAACATGGGGCAGCAGGTTTAAATATAACGGAGTTAGTCTGACCCAACGTGACCAATAATAAGTTGATATTCAATGACTGCGGAACAAAGAACTGTAAGGTTCCAGGCGACATCTGTGTATAGAAGCTTGAAAACCCCGTATCATGGGATTGCAGTGCGAGTAAAGGAACCTCTCATGTGAGTCAGTGCGCAAAAATTGTTCCTGCATTTTGAAGTGGATGTCAATACAATTAAACAACTTGTGCACATCTAGGGACAAACCTATATACGTTTTGTTAATCAAACCTAAATTTTTGAAGCAATGTCTTTGAAATGTTCAAAGGCCATGAACTCGGATTTCATACATGTATTACAGTGCAAAATTGCTAGCATGAAGTTCAAGTCTAAAACAAAAAGAGCTAGGATGCATAAAATCCGCAGTGATCATTTTTGTTTTTCAATTGAAAATTGTAGCTGACATATACAACCTTTTGCAGATTAAAAACGGAAAAGATTACTGTAGTAGCCAGGCATTTTCATTCTGGAAAACCCTCAAAATTACCACAGGATATTTCAAATGTACCTACTGATCATTTTACCCAAAATAAGTATAATGCTGACGTGTCTTCTTTCAATGTTTGAAAATTACAGAGCTCTCTAATGAGAAATTGGAATCATATTGGTCGGGTACCAATAACAAAACTA